>WNWK01007497.1:47500-93390 GCA_009830355.1 Cherax destructor | reverse complement strand
AGGCGCTCTTTTTTGTTGTCCCCCCTCTTACTTGTCCTTTCTCTTCGTCTACTTACTGTGTTTTCCCCTTAGCTCCACTTTTTGTTTGTGACTCTCCCTTTCCCCCCCCCCTTGGGGAACCTCTGCCCGTGTCTGTTCTTTCCTCTACCCCGAAAGCCCACCCACCCCTTTCGCTCTTTCTTTCTAGCCCCACCCCTTTCCCTTTTCCCCATCCACGCAGTATCCCCGATGGTTCAAAGTCATTGACGGCGTGTTCGCAGCGTGTTTCGGACAGCGTTGTACGAGGGCATCTATTACCCTGGCAATATTTCGGCTGAATTGTATGCCTTCTTGTACTTATCCTTTGCATCTATCCCTGAGTCACATTTGTGGTTTTTTGATCCATGTTTCGGTATCCAAAAAATTTGTACCCCTCACCCCAGTTCTTGTATCCCCCTTTGGTTCCCCGATTTTTAGGCCATAAAGATATTTTTTTGTTGGGTCCCTGGTCATGGGTCAGGCAATGAACGGGCGAATGCTCCCGGGTCAGCAGTACTGACCTTCCGTTTCATATAGAGGTGTTCCTTCACGGATATTTTCGGGCACTACCCCCTTGCCCCTTGGCCCGCTGGTTATGCGAATAACAAACCTTCTATTAAACCGGTTATAGGTTTCGGCCTTCTTGTCCAACGAGGTTGGGGGTCCTTCCCCTCTTTCGGCCAAAAAAACCTTTCACGGGTATCTCGGGAAAGGGTCCGCCCCCTCGGGCTTTCAGGTTTAGGTCGCGACATATCCTGTTGGACTGCCCCCTCTATCCGGCAGAAATTTACCTTCAACGCGCCGCCTGGGGCCCCTTTTTTTCCCTTCCTTTTGGATGGATTTTTTAATCCGACTTTGTTACTTTTTTGGGAAAATGACTTCTACCAAACTCTGAAGATTATACCCAGCCCTCCCTCAGTCCCTTCTACCTCGATCTCTTGCTACCCTCCTCCCTGCACTACCCACCGTCATCTAGCACTCCATACCCTACTAATCGTCCATCTCCCTCTTACACCTCACTCTCCCTGCATCCTACAATAACCTGCAGCGCTGTATAACCCCTGTGGTTTAGCGCTTCTATTTGATTATAATAATAATAATTGGCACGACACTGCGACTAGCCGAGGACTCGAACCTCTGTCGTTTTGGCCCGCGAAAAACACATGAAGCGTTGATGTAATGTAATGTTGGTGTTGCTTGTTGTGCTAGTGTTGCTGATAGTAGTGGTGATGGTGGTGGTAGTGCTGCTGACAGTAGTGGTGATGGTGGGGTTGGTGGTTATAGTATTGGTGGTGGTGCTGATGTTAGTAGTGTTGTTATTGTCGTTGATGTTCTTGATAGTGGCAGTAGTGGTGGTGATAGTGGTATTGGTTGTGGTTTTGGTGGTTGGATAGTGGTTGTAGTGGTGTTGGTGCTGCTACTGATAGTAGTGTTGACGGTGGTGATGGTGCCGGTGGAGCTAGTGATATTAGTGGTGATGGTGGTGTTGATCGTGGTGGTGGCGCTGCTGACAGTAGTAGTGATGGTAAGGTTAGTGGTGCTGCTAATTATAGTAGTGCTTATGGTTATAGTTGTGGTTGTGATGGTTCTGCTGATGCAGCTGTTGATGATGATGATGATGAAAGTGTTAGTATTTAAGGTTATTCTTGAGGTTCCAACTGCTACTATGTATAATGCACTGCGTTTATTTTAGGGAACAAGAGACCATAAAGTGCCTCGCCCTGGTATTTACCTTGTGTGTGTGTAGGATAGCAGTGCCAAGAATGTTATGTTTACCAGCGGGCATAGTTACTGCCTGGCAGGTGTGGGACATGGAACCATTTGATTTTTTTTTTACACACCCGCTATGAGTTATTTGTTCTGTCTCGGCGTTTATTATCTCTCAGGAGTGGGCTGACGTACATGAGCCGCCTGCTGTTTTGGAGCGTAAAACTGCGTTGATTTTCTTTATGTGTTTTGGGGTACAGTAAAGTGGTGTTGCTGGATGTATATACTGCTAGTTGAAATAAATGTTTATATTCTTAAAACATTGTTCATTTAACCTCCATTTATCATCAAACAATATGTTTTGAACCCTATAATATCCACCAGTTTAGTGGGTTTTTTTTAGTCTACTAGAGAGTCTGGCCATAAGCTGGGTTTTGTTTTAATGTATTTTTGGTTAAGGCCAATGTGTGTGCCCCTAGACAACCGTTAATCCGTTGAGATTACACATAACATAGGAGCTATGTCCGAGAGAATTATCAAATGATTGTGATAATTCAGTTTTAATCTCAGGAGGGGTCAATAACAATTTTAATATAGGGATACCTGGAGCACAGGATGTTCCCAGTGTAATGTTTGATCATTGAAATATGTTACCGAAAAAGTATTTATAGTAAATAATACAATCGCTTTTTCAGGCATAATCGTGATATTTTTCATTGCCTGATATTATTTGTCTTAGATTGAAAAGTTTCGGGAGTTATTTCATGGTAGTATTTCTTTATAAATACACTAATTTGTGTGCAATTTTTTTTTTTGGAGGTAAATGTTAAGCTGCCTCCTTCACGATTTGTGATTTCTGTGTTTTAGTGTGAATAACAATTATTTGACATTAATAGTTTCCTCTTTGGGTAATAAGCAGGTTTCTTTTTCCTGGAATCTACATAGCTCCATGAGAAAAAAAGAATAACCAATCTTTAGGGCAGATGAAAAAGATACAGAATTTGTTTCGCAACAGGGAACAAGTCAAAAGGAGAAAACCATAAAATTTGTCAACCAATTTTTGGACAAAGATCCCAGACAACTTTTTCTCGTTACTTGAGAAAATTGCTAGGTCACAAAAGTGGCCAGACAATGATTTGACAACATTAGCAGGAACCCAGTTAATTAAAGGGTTTCAAGCGGTTGGTTCACTAGACGAACAAGAATTTTCGGATTATGAGAAAGTGGTGGAGGTAGACTTGCTTGCTTATCAGATGTTGCCATGGAGATACAGGCAGAAGATTAGAAGACTAAATTTTCGTACTGGTCAGTCTTTGTTGGAATATAAAGGGAGATGACGAAATTCATAAGGCGTCTAGATATGAAAATGTTGCGTTAATTGGAGATTTTAACTTTAGACAAATTGATTGGAACAATGTGACAGGTAATCTTAAGTCTAGTGACTTTCTTGATACGATTCAGGATTGTTTTTTAAAACAGTTTGTGACAACCTTCTAGAGGTAGCAGCTTGCTTGATTTGGTTCTTGCCAATAAAGAATCACTAATTAATAATCTTGAGGTTAATGAAGAGCTTGGGGAAAGCGATCACAAATCACTTAGTTTCAATATATAATGGAATTACCCAGGTAACTGCAATCAAGTTTCTGTTCCAGACTTTCGCTTAGCCGACTTCATGAGGCTGAGAAATTACCTAGGTGGGCTAAATTGGGATGACCTGACTATGGGTCAGGTAGGTGGTTTTGGTTGCCAATATGACGTTTTCCAGAGCGTAGTTCTAGCTGCCCAGACAACTTTTGTTCCCAGTAGGGAAATTAGATCTAACAAAAATGATCCTAAATGGATGAACAATAGATTAAAACATCTCATTGGTCAAAAGAGAGGCATATATAGGCGTATCAAAAGAGGGGATGGACAGATAAGAAATCAATATTTTCAATTAAAGAGAGAAATAAAAAAAAGAATAAGAAAAGCAAAATGGGATTATGAGGCTAAGGTCGCAAGGGATTCGAAGACTAACCCAAAAGGGTTCTTTCAGGTATACAGAAGTAAGATTAAGGACAAGATAGGCCCACTTAAGAGTAACTCAGGACAGATCACGGACAGTGATAAGGATATGTGTGAAATTTTCAATACTTACTTCCTCTCAGTTTTTAATCAGGAAGATACTAGCAGAATTCCAGAAATAATAAATTATGTAGAACTGGAAGATAATAGACTATGCTCGATTATGGTAACTAGTGACATGGGCCTCAGACAAATAGAGAAATTAAAACCTAACAAATCCCCAGGCCCTGATGAACTGTTTGCAAGAGTTTTAAAGGAATGTAAAGAGGAACTTAGCAAACCTTTGGCAAATCTTTTCAATATATCACTACAAACTGGCGTAGTGCCAGACAAGTGGAAAAGGGCAAATGTAATACCTATTTACAAGGCAGGTGACAGGTCCTTAGCTTCGAACTATAGATCAATAAGCCTTACCTCCATAGTTGGTAAATTTATGGAATCAATAATTGCCGAGGCAATTCGTAGCCATCTGGACTTCAGTAAGGCTTTCGATAAAGTTCCACATCAGAGGCTTTAAGGCACACGGAATAGGAGGATAATTTTTTTCCTGGGTAGAGGCATAGCTGACAAACAGGCGGCAGAGAGTTTGCATAAATGGAGATAAATCAGAATGGGGCACGTCTCAAGCGGTGTTCCACAGGGGTCAGTTTTCGGCCCCCTGTTGTTTACAATTTACATAAACGACATAGATGAGGAAATAAATAGCAACATAAGCAAATTTGCTGATGACACCAAAATAGGCCGTCCAATTCATTCTAATGAGGACATTAGAGCACTCCAGGATGATTTGAATAGACTGATGCAGTGGTCGGAGAAGTGGCAGATGCAGTTTAATGTAGACAAATGCAAAGTTCTTAATGTTGGGCAGGACAATAACCATGCCACATATAAACTGAATAATGTAGATCTTAATACTTGTGATTGCGAGAAGGATTTAGGAGTTCTGGTTAGTAGTAATCTGAAACCAAGACAACATTGCATAAGTGTTCGCAATAAAGCTAACAGAATCCTTGGCTTCATGTCAAGAATTATAAATAATAGAAGTCCTCAGGTTGTTCTTCAACTCTATATATCTTTGGTTAGGCCTCATTTAGATTATGCTGCACAGTTCTGGTCACCGTATTAGAGAATGGATATAAATGCACTGGAAAACGTACAGAGGAGGATGACAAAGTTGATCGCATGTATCAGAAATCTTCCCTATGAGGATAGACTGAGTGCCTTGAATCTGCACTCTCTAGAAAGGCGTAGAACTAGGGGGATATGATTGAGGTATATAAATGGAAAACACTAAAAGATAAAGGGGATGTAAATAGCGTGCTAAAAATATCCAGCCAAGACAGGACTCGCAGCAATGGTTTCAAGTTGGAAAATTTCAGATTCAGGAAGGATATAGGAAAGCACTGGTTTGGTAATAGAGTTGTGGATGAGTGGAACAAACTCCCGAGTACCGTCATAGGGGCTGGGACGTTGTGTAGTTTTAAAAATAGGTTAGATAAATACATGAGTGGGTGTTGGTGGGTGTGAGTTGGAACTGACTAGCTTGTGCTACTATGTCAGATGCCGTACTAATTCCTTAAGTATAAGTGACCTGACTACCTGGAGTTTACCTGGAGATGGTTAAATCCAGGTGGCCGGCTAGATAAATATATGAGTGGGTGCAGGTGGGTGCGAGTTGGTCCTGACTAGCTTGTGCCACTAGGTCAAATGCCGTGCTCCTTCCTTAAGTGAATGTAACCTGACCTGGCTGGGTCGGGGCATTGGCTTAAGCCTGTTGGAGACTTGGACCTGCCTCGCATGGGCCAGTAGGCCTGCTGCAGTGTTCCTTCTTTCTTATGCTCTTATGCTGACCAAATATTTTCTATCCAAAGGCGTGGCAGGTGATTATGTGGGTGCAGTTACTTTAAGGTAGTAGGTTGGTAGACAGCAACCACCCAGGGAGGCACTACCGTTCTACCAAATGAGTGTGAAACAGAAGCCTGAAATTGTTTTGGATGATGGTGGGATTGCTGGTGTCTTTTTCTGTCTCGTAAACATGCAAGGTATGTTTTGCTACTTCTACTTACACTTAGGTCATAATACATATGCATGTACAAGCACATATATGCTAACCCCTCTGGGTTCTCTTCTATTTTCTTATTAGTTCTTGTTCTTGTTTATTTCTGCTTATGTCTATGGGGAAGTGGAACAGAATTTCTTCCTTCGAAAGCAATGCATGTCGCAGGACGCGACTAAATGCCGGGAGCAATGGGCTAGTAACCCCTTCTCCTGTACAAATTACTAAAATGAAGGAAAAGAAGAACTTTATAAAATTGGGATGTTTGAATGTGCGTGGATGTAGTGCAGATGATAAGAAAGAAGTGATTGCAAAGGTTATGAATAAAAAGAAGCTGAAGGGGGTAGGGGAGTTTCAGTGGGAAGAAATAAATGGGATTAAGTTAGGAGTATCCGAGAAAGTTAGAGCAAAGTTATGGAGAGAGAAGAGGGAATATAAATGTATAAATTCAAGAATTATGTGGATTAAAATAAGGGTCAGATGTGAAAGTGGGTTATAATAAGTGTGAATGACCTGCAGAAGTGAGGAGTGTAGAGAAGAGAGAGAGGTTTTGGGAGATGTTAAGCGAATGTGTACGAGCGTCTGAGCCAAGTGAGAGAGTAATTGTAGTAGGGGACCTAAATGCTAAAGTAGGAGCAGCATTTAAAGAGGGTGTGGTAGGTACGTTTCGGGTAACAGATGTAAATGATAATGGGGAGCATTTGATTGAACTTTGTATAGAAAGGGGTTAGGTTATAGGTAACACATATTTTAAGAAAAAGAGGATAAATAAGTATACAAGATATGATGTAGGGTGTAATGACAGTAGTTTGTTGGACTACTGTTGGGTAGACTTCAGGATGTACATGTTTATAGAAGGGCCACAGATATATCAGATCACTTTTTATGTTGTAGCTACAGTTAGAGTAAAAGGTAGATAGGATACTAGGGAAATGGATGCAGCTAGTAAGAGATAAGTGAAGGTTTATAAAATAAAGGAGGAGGCAGTTAGGGTAAGATATAAACAACTGTTGGAAGACAGATGGGCTAGTGAGAGTATAGGCAATGGGGTTGAAGATGTATGGGGAAAGTTTAAGAATATTGTGTTAGAGTGTTCAGCAGAAGTTTGTGATTACAGGAAAGTGGGTGAGGGAAGGAATTGCTGGACTGATGATGTAAAGAGAGTAGTAAGAAAAAAAGTTAGCATATGAGAGGTTTTTACAAAGTAGAAATGATGCAAGGAGGGAGGAGTATATAGAGAGAAAAGGAGAAGTTAAGAGAGGGGTGAAGCAATGTAAAAAGATAGCAAATGAGAGAGTGGGTGAGAAAAAGTTTTGGAGTGAGATTAATAAGTTGAGAAAGCCTAGGGAAAGAATGGATATGTTAGATAAAAATAGGAGAGGAGAGTTATTAAGCAGAGTTAGAGGTATCGGGAAGATGAAGGGAATATTTTGAGGAATTGGTAAATGTTGATGAAGATAGGGAAGCTGTGATTTTGTGTATTGGGCAAGGAGGAATAACATCTATATGAGTGAGGAAGAACCAGTTGTGAGTGTGGGATAAGTGCGTGGGGCAGTGGGTAGAATGAAAGGGGGTAAGGCAGCTGGAATTGGTAGGATAAAGAAAGAAATGTTAAAAGCAGGTGAGGATATAGTTTTGGAGTGGTTGGTGCTTTTATTTAATAAATGTATGGAAGAGGGTAAATATAAAGGCAAAGGGAACCAAAGAGAGTGTAAAAATTATAGGGGATTAAGTCTGTTGAGTATACCTGGTAAAGTGTATGTAGAGTTATTATTGAACAACATATTTATATATGGAGTTGAAAGAACATAAGAGCATAAGAATGGAGGAACACTTCAGAAAGCCTACTGGCCCATACAAGGCAGGTCCTTATCAAAACCACCACTACCTAAGAATTTACTCCCGTACTCACGACATTAATCAAACCCAGCCCCTCCCACTCATATATTTGTCCAATCTCTTTTTAAAGCCACCCAAGGTCCTAGCCTCTATCACCCTACTCGGAAGACTGTTCCACGCATCTACAACTCTGTTCGAAAACCAGTACTTGCCTATGTCCTTTCTAAATCTAAATTTATCCAATTTAAATCCGTTATTTCTGGTTCTTACTTTGTTCGATATCCTCAGTATTTTATTAATATCTCCTTTGTTTATTCCCATCATCCACTTGTACACCTCGATGATATCTCCCCTCATTCTACGTCTCTCCAGAAAGTGGAGATTCAACGCTCTAAGTCTATCTTCATACGGGAGATTTCTTTTACTGTAAATCATTTTAGTCATTCTTCTCTGTATGTTCTCCAACGAATCTATATCCATTCTGTAGTAAGGAGACCAAAACTGAGCTGCATAATCCAAATGAGGTCTCACTAGTGATGTATAGAGCTGTAAAATAACTTTTGGACTTCTGTTTCTTATACTTCTTGAAATAAATCCTAGTAATCTGTTAGCCTTATTGCGCACACTTAGGCACTGTTGTCTAGGCTTTAGATTTCTGCTTACCATGACTCCCAAGTGAATGCTCGGGTGTTGGCAAGAGGTGTGTGGTTAAAAGATAAAGAATCTAACACAAAGTGGGAGTTGTCGCAGTTGCTTTTTTCTGATGACACTTTGCTTTTGGGAGATTCTGAAGAGTTGCAGATGTTGGTGGATGAGTTTGGTAGGGTATGCAAAAGCAGGAAATTAAAACTTATATAGGAAAGAGTAAGGTGATGAGGATAACAAACCAATTAGGTAACAGATGATTTGATATCAAACTCGAGAGAGAGAGAGAATGGAGGAAGTGAATGTATTCAGATATTTGGGAGTGGACGTGTCAGCGAATGGGTCTATGAAAGATGAGGTAAATCATAGAATTGACAAGGGGAAAAAGGTGAGTGGTGCACTGAGAAGTTTGTGGAGACAAAGAACTTTATCCAGGAAAGCAAAGAGAGGAATGTATGAGAGTATAGTTATACCACCGCTCTTGTATGGGTGTGAGGCATGGGTTGTGAATATTGCAACAAGGAGAAGGCTGGAGGCAGTGAAGATGTCGTGTCTGTGGACAATGTGGCGTGTGAATATAATGCAGAGAATCCGTAAATTGGAGATTAGAAGGAGGTGTGGAATTACAAAACTATTATCCAGAGAGCTGAGGAGGGGATATTGAGATGGTTTGGACATGTAGAGAGGATAGAGGTCGGCTTAGAAAAGGTTGGAGGGAGGGGGTAAAGGTTTTGTATGCGAGGGGCTTGGGTGTCCAGCAAGCGTGAGTGAGCGTGTTAGATAGAAGCGAATGAAGACAAATGGTTTTTAGGACTTGACGTGCTGTTGGAGTGTAAGCAAGGTAACATTTATGAAGGGATTCTGGGAAACTGGCAGGCCGGACTTGATTCCTGGAGATGGGAAGTACAGTGACTGCACTGTTGCAGTTTTATAACTATAGTGTAAGCATGCCTCTGGCAAGACAGTGATGGAGTGAATGATGAAAGTTTTTCTTTTTTCGGGCCACCCTGCCTTGGTGGGAAATGGCCGATGTGTTAAAAAAAAAATTCTTTAATTTTGTTAGAGAATATTTTTAATGGTGCACCTCCTGATCTTAAAGCATATTTTAAGGAGAAGGATTTAAATTATTTTAATCATGCCTTGAAGCCTAGTGAGAAGTTGTTAGATAACCAAAATCTAGGAAGTAGATATTACTAATAATAACTTTTCTATTTGAACCATTAGAGATAGAAATTTTCAGAAGGGTAAGCCAATTTTTTTTTTTAGTTTCACAACCTCCAAAGTTTCAAGTGAACTTAAAACCAGAATCCTAGTTCCCAGGGTTTTATGCCTAATTCTCAGTTAACAGATAAGAGAAAAGGTAAATCAGCAACTGCACATTTAGAACTAGTGGGAACAGGTAGACAGTTTCCAATTCTTCAAAAACAAGATCCCCAGCCAACCTTAAATGAACATGTGACCTTTAAAAATCTATAGAATATTTCATATTATTTTTCAAACAATACATGAAACATTAAAAAGAAAAATCTGCTAAAATGGTATTTTATTGCATATTTCGACGTTTTAGAGCGGTTTGAGTACAGTGTATTATTATAGATATTGTAATAAAAAAAGACACCTTCAGCAATATTCCAGAGAGATGTCTAGGGGCCAGGCTGCTGCAGAGGCCACTCGGAGAAGTGCTCCAGCTACACACACTCTAGTTTGTATTGTAGTTTTATTCCAAAGTATACCAGGAAATCCATCTGTTTTAGAACCTCGGTTTAAGTCCTTTTTACATACGCCCACAGTGGCCTTGCATCAACAGAGTGATGGGGTAGGTGTTGTATCTTAAAGAGACGTATGACGTGTTTTTATTCTATTTCACAAGGGTGTATTACCAGCGTCAGAAGATGACTATACTGGGTCTGGGCATTATGGGTCTGGGATTATGGAATACACTGTTAGGACCCCAGTGCATATCTTATGGGAAGACTGTGCATACCAGCTGGGGTAATTACCTGTGATAATATTGGTTTGGGTTTCCTAAAGAGTTAAGAATGTTTAGTTTGTAGGGATTCAAATTTACAAGTGTTATGACTAAGCAGATGAAAAGAGAATATTTTTTTCTGCATCCCCTTAATCCTTCTACGGATTTTGGTGGGTTAAGTGCTTAGTTTTGATTAAATAATAATAATAATAATAATAATTCAGGTGATGATTTTTGCTTGGAGAGTCTATATCTTGCGTCTAGCCTACAGAGAGGTAGGAGCAGTGATGAACTGGCCGAGGTGGACTCCAGTCTGCTGGCATGGGAGTGACCACTCTGGCTCTGCAACGGCTGGTTGAGGCCCAGGGAGGTGGTGGCACCCTGAAAGCTATTCAGTTGTCAGCTATTACTGAGGCTGTGGTTCTCAAACATTCCAAAAGTTTGCTTTTGCAGTGGAGGCGTACACATTGCAGAAGGCTCTCTCTGAGGAAGTATCGCATGATGGAGTTAAGGAAGCATTCTACCAAGTCGCACAGATCTCCATCTGAGAATATTTTCGTATTAAGAAGGGAAAGCTGGATAACCAGTGTATACTAACAAATTATTTTTCTTCCAGGTTACCAGAGTTCATACCCCATCTCAAAATTTCAGTGTGAGTGGCTTTTTAGAGTATTCGTGAATACCCTCTAGTTAGACTTAGGCTTTCCTATAAGTAAAATTTTACATTTTCAGGTAGTTTTGTGAGACTTTAAGATTATTAAGACAAAGTCTACCATTACCGATCACTCCGACAGTCGAGGGAAATGGAGTGATTTCACCTGATCGGTGGCCACCAAGCCAGGGGGCCATTGACTATTTTGAGAGAGCACTGGTTCCCACAGAATAGCCTCAAATATCTTTCAAAGAACACAACAAGAGCAAAGTCACTACTGTGAGGAAGATGACGGTGCGGATAACGGAAAATTTTAAAGCAAGGGAAATAATGCCAATGGTGGCACTTTTCAAATCGCTTGTTCTCTCTCAAATTAGAATATTGCTCAGTGTTGATAGCCCCAATCAGGTCTTGAGAAATATCAGATCCAAAGAACAATTTAATTTTCAGGAAAAGCCTTAAATATGTACTCACTGGAGCAGAAAGAGAGAGAGAGAGAGAGAGAGAGAGAGAGAGAGAGAGAGAGAGAGAGAGAGAGAGAGAGAGAGAGAGAGAGAGAGAGAGAGAGAGAGAGAGAGAGAGAGAGAGAGAAAGAGAGAGAGAGAGAGAGAGAGAGAGATAGAGAGAGAGATAGAGATATACATGTTAGTACTTACCTGGAAGGTGCTTGAGGGCCTTCCTTCAAATCTGTACACTGACATAACAACATACTAGAGTGAGAGGTATGGGAAAAAGTGCAAAATAAACCTACTGAACAGCAATGGTATAGGGGCTCAATAAGGTAACATTGCATTATCGTTCTTGGCCCCAAACTGTTCAGCATCTTACAAGAAAATATCAGAAACAAGTCTTCAAGATGAAACTGGACAGTTGTCCTCACCAGGTATTGCGCCCCTTGAACTGGGCCTCAATGTATATAATGTATATTTCCATTTTCTATAATTTTATATTGCGAATATTCTCGATAATAGCTAAATCGTTAATATTTTGCTTTATATTATTATTAGACTATTATTTAACTTAGCTATATATATTAGGTAGGATGTAATATTTAATGTTGTGCTCGAGAGTGTGTAGTAACTGCCTTGGTGTTGGCAAACTACTGTTATGCTGCCGGCGTCTAGTTGCTGGGGGGAGTCAGTCTCTGAACACACCTGAGCTGGGTGGTTGTTCCTCTTCCCTCTCTCTCTCTGGCCTGCTGACCTCGTCGAGTCAACACCTCACTCCATTTCTTCTTGTTTTCTCGACATTAGACTCTGTTGGGTAGAGTATGCATTCGTGGGTGAGGCGAATCATACTTCTCAGAACTCTGTGTAACTCTGTTCACAGATAATAGACTAGACAGTGATTATTCGACGTTGTTCTGGGTTGTGTGTCACTTTGACACTCTTTGATAACTCAGGTCTCAAGCTATAGCTCTGGACCTACTTCGATAAGGCATCTGTGCACCGCCACAGTTCGGGATTGTTTATGTTGAACCTAGTTTCAGTAGAAAGGGAGTTTTGGGACTGTTTTGGAGGATCTACTGATGGTCCCCAGTTAGGGTCGATTTTCTATCTCCTTGTTCCTGACGCTGTGTTGCTGTTGCCTGTTATAGTGCTGTTCTGCGAATTGGTCGTTTTTCTGGATAATCAAGCTGTTCTGATTGTCAGTTTGTTAGTGCAGCTAGCTTAAGAGAAGTTGTTCTGTCGTACACTGGTTGAGTCGAGTCTTAGAGTTACCGGGAGCACACTCATACACACATTTATTCTTATTTGTATATATTATTGTAATTATTGACATTGTACCTGATGGTACTTCTGAGTCATTTATATAGATGTGCCCTCAGCACAGACTTATTGTATATGAGAGCAGTCTAGGAGCTACCCTCCTAATTAACCTCCTAATTGATATCTTAATTAATATCATTATATTTGATTTACTTTGCTACCCTAGATTTTCTCACTTTGATAATAAACCTTTTAAATATATCTGTTTGGTTAGTACCCTATCAGTTGCAATCCTCTTAATCTATATATATGTCGGATAACTGAACCAGGATACTGACTTTGTTGCAAAAGCCCAGTAACAGGCTTATGATGGGTATGTTGGTCAAGAGGTCACCAGTGGCAACAGTCTGGTTGACTAGGCAAGCACCAGACGGCCAGGACCAAGGCCAGGCTCTGGGAGTAGAAAAACTCTCAGAATTCGTCAAAGGTATAAGGTACATCTTCAGAGCCTTTTCTCATTTTCAGAGACCATTTGATTCACATGAGACGAAGGGCACCAGTGAACCTGCCCAGAAGCCAACCCAGGATGATGTAGTGGAACCGTAAGGGGGTGCTACATACTCTAGAGGCTGGAAAGGTGCTGGCATTGGAGCCGGTTCCTGGAAATGCCTTGAAGATGAGGTATAGTGGGCGGTGGACGGTGGTGGAAACTACAAAATTTGAATGCCTCAACAGCATAAATCCAAGCGAATAGTCGGCATCAACCAACTGAAATATCCTCAGAGAGCTGGTGTAGATAATGTTACAGTCAGAGATGAACTTGTGAAAGTCAGTGATGTGTCTGTGCTGGCATATGTGCATTTAAGATAAACTAAAATTTTACAGGACCTTGAAATATGTGTTTGGAAATATGTGAGGAAAAAGGTTGGAGAGTTGTTTCGGCCTCCGTGTAACTTTGTAGAGGAGTTTTTGGATGTCCTTAAAATTTGAATCACCAAGATTTAAAAGTTAAGGAAGCTGTGCCAGTTCCACGTGGCTTTTTTTTAGGATGAATCGGCATAAAGTCAGTGGGCATAGTCTTTTTTATTATGTTCCCCAACCGGATGCACAATGAGGATATGCACTGATTATCCGCAAGGTCAAATTAATAACTAAAACTGACAAGTTTCTTCTTATGAAAAAGTATGTCACTGTTACAGTAGAAGCAAAATTTGTATGTAAACTAGTCCTGTTGATGGGCTCTCAGAGTCCGGCGACATCGCTTCCTGTACTTGAGGTTTGTGTGGCACATAGAGTCAAGGTTCCCGTGTAAATGTTCATCCTCGGTGTACTAGAGCTCGGAGGCTGAATTGTTCCAATTATACACTGCCTGAGTTGCAGTGTATAATTGAAGTTGCGAGTGATACTGATGTTGTTGTGCTGTTTCGGGAAGTAGCAGAATTGTTACTGTGAACAGCTCCTCTAAGCTTAAACATCCACAAAATTATACCATAGCTCACGAAATCGTATTGACACGATTGCAAACAACCATACCACGGGTGGGGTTCTGAGACTCTGACCGCGGGTTCGAACCCCACCCGTGATATGTTTTTTTTTTTTATACCATAGGAAAGAAGATTCCGACCTTGTTGTTTTGTGCACAGTATCTTTCTGAACGTCTCAGGATCTCATCCTGTGGCTGTCTATAGTGACCACAATCCTTTGTTTCCTTCACCTAATTAGGAACCTCAGCCAATAACTCTCTGGGGAGGATTTGAATCTTCACTCTCATAATTTTATGATTCGTTATGTGGAGCGAACAGAGAATGGGCTTGTTGATACAGTATTCCGAATGTAAATAATATTCTAAATGTATTGTGTAGATCACTCATCTGCTCTTGATGTGGAGTGGTTAGCAGTGGGCGAGAAGATGGTGTCTCTGAGCATCTACAGAGCGCTGTATGACCCCTGTGGTTTAGCGCTTCTATTTGATTATAATAATAATGAGCATCTACAGGAGAGAAGCGAGTTGAGTATCAGATTCCCCTGGTGTGTGTTTTTGGTGTCAGTCATGTTAGTTTTACATGCCTAGGTAAGGTATGTCGACCATTTTTTAGGAGCTGGCAAGTATGCTTCACCCAAGTGTCCTTCGCACTACTAGACCAAATGCTTTCAAAGGGTTACGGTTTACAGGATTATTTGGTCCTTCGTGGATTTTGGTGATGGCAATGATGCCTCACTGTTGGTGTGGGTCATGACTAGTGATCCAGGTTTCCCTGTGTTTTGTTTTATTCAGGACTCGCCAATATTATATTGGGATCACCAATAGAACGGTGACTCCGGGTATCCTAGGAGTGACATTGTAGCTGATGGTTATAGCTAATAGTTATAGCTGATAATCATAGCTGTAGTGACAGTCATAGCTGATGGTCATCAGTTATGACTTCAGTGTTTTCTTTAAAGCTACAGTCCCACCAACTATTTTTTGTGACTTATACACCCAGTTTCTATATTTGGACTCTGATACTTTTCCCTATCATGCTCTTCCATTTTCTAAGTGTGTGTGTTATAGCAGTGGTCAGTTTTAATTATTAAAAAATGCAGTGGAGCACAAGGATGATAATGTGATATGCTTTCAAATGTAATTCTAAATGTTCTCATATATCTTACTATGTAATAATGAGTGCACTTGTCAATTCTTTTGCACTTTTTCTGGAGACTTATTAATGTTTACTCTTTAATGAAAAGTCACTTATGCACTTTGTGCCTTTCCTTTTGCACTTTTCTTGGAGAGGTTCTGTTGTTAATGGGGATTTGTGGTAATAAACAATAATGCTTTACCTAATGGTAATGTTACTCAATTTCTGACTTTTTATGTTAATGTATACCATGTAATTCTTATGTGGAAATGCAATGTAAGAGAAGAGAGGAACCTATTCAGTAGTTAATCATGGTATATGGTTCATGCGTAAAATTCATTAGTGCCGGTGCTTGGCCAGCACCGTGTTGTGATGATCCAGCACCGTGTTATTATGATACAACACCGTGTTGTGATGATCCAGCACCGTGTTTTGATGATCCAGCATCGTGTTGTGATGATGCATTTTAATAGTTTAAGGGTTCCTGTAAAGGTATAGCTATAAATCATGACTGTGCGTTTTTTAACATAAAACATGATTAATTTTGCGTTAAGTTTCATGTGTATGCTGATTAGCAGTGCTCCTATTGTGGTGATAGTGACTGTGTAGCTGGGTTTTATATATTTAGGTTTTTGGACATAAGAGTAAAGATATAATGCATTTTTTATGTCTTTGGTAATGTTTTATTCCCATTTCCCAAACCTTAGAGTGATTTTCCTTTTTTTTTTTAATTTCTTGACTAACTGCATCCGATTGGGTACAGCTAGCATCGTAGGACTTGTGGTCTGGTAGGGAGGTGGGTGTTATCAAATATACTGCCATACTGCGTTCTTTTTAAATATGCCTTAGTGCTTATGTAAAAGAAGTTTTTAAAATATATAATAATCCTGCTCTGTGATGTGGGAAAAATAACTATTTTTTTTTAAATTATGCTGGCTGTTTTTTGTAAAGTGACATCACCATGTCAAAATGGGGAGACGGATGAGCACCGACCATGTTGAGTGACATAAGTAGAAGTAAGGTTTAATTTGGAGGTGCCAACTGCTCTTATGGGCACACGAGTGCGCCTCACCCTGGTATTTTCTTGTGTGTGTGTGTTGGTTAGGAGAGAGCTGATAATGGTGTGTTTACCAGCAGTCACAGTTACTGCCAGGCAGGTGTAAACAAGGCAAGGCAGGTGTAAACAAGGCAAGTCATGGTTTTCTCTTACACGCTGCTATGAGTTATTTGTTTTGTCTCTGCGTTTATCACCTGACAGGAGTGGGTCGAAGTATTTGAGCTACATTACCTGGAGAGTTTACCTGGAAAGAATTCCAGGGGTCAACGCCCCCGCGGCCCGGTCTGTGACCAGAGTTAAAACTGTAGTGATTTCCTTTATGTGCATTCGGGTAGAATAGGATGGTGAGGTGTTGCATGTATATACGCTTTGTTGAAATATATGTTTATTTTCTTAGAACAGGTTTCATTTAACCTTGATTTTTTTTCAGTTTAAGAGGGAGTCTGGCACATGACTGGGTTTTCGATTAATAATATTTATAAATAACAATTGTTCAGCCACTACACAACTGTGTACCGTCAGGAGCTACACGATGTCATATCACAAAGTCATTAGATTATTAATCTGTTAATCTGATATCTGGGTTTCTTAATCTGTCACCTCACTGTGTCAATTCAAATGTTATTGTGCTTATACCTGTAATTATCCTTAATGAATCTATTTATCCATTGATAAATCCAGTTAAAGAATACCTGATTCCTTATTAACCTTAATTAAATACCCACCGTGTAGGAATATCAGTCTGTATATTGGGCATTTTCAGTTATGCGACTGAGGCGGCAACAAACAATTAAGATAAAGCCGTTGACTTTGGTAATTTGCAACCAGTGGCCTCTAGGATCCTAAAATAACCTACAGTGGCATGAATGTCTTCGAACTTCTGTAATTGATACTAACCAACCGTAGTAATAGGAGTTTATATAAATATAATGTAAATATAAATATAATATAAATATAAATATATTATAAATATAAATATAATATAAATATAATATAAATATAAATATAATATAAATATAATATAAATATAAATATAATATAAATATAAATATAATATAAATATAAATATAATATAAATATAAATGTAAATATAATATAATTGTAAATATAATATAAATATAAATAAAGTGTGGAATATAAAAGTGATCAGTTTAGTTCAACTTATGTATCAATTTTAAATGGAAAATGCCTTTGATCGCAACAGTCATTCTTCGTGAAGCCATACACTTTGTATTTAGACATGGTCCTTTATATTGCATGTTTATCTCCCTTAGTGGCAAGAATTCTACCTGCTAGTATTAACTTTTTATAATTATTCTAGTTGCAGGAACATACTTACTTTTATGACCTTTTAATATTCTAATAGTGTGAAACTTGCAAGCGAGTATTAACTATGTTAAACATTGTAGAAGCATGACCCATCCCATCTAGTACTGACTTTTTTATCTTTTGGCATGTTCCATGCCTAAGAGCTTTAAATATACAATATTATTTTAGACAGGTTACTTAACATAGCCACTGTCGAATTAAATTAAAATCATATTTCAGTATGACTTATTTACATATTCGAGTTAGATTATATATTTTACAATTATATATGAATGTCAAATATGGAACATACTTTTCTCCTTTATCCACTCTATGAAGTTCCGACTGACACGAAGGAGCTTACACAGTGTGTGGCAAATGACACATTGACTAGCTCTTTCTCTTTCTCTCCCTTGATCAAATTGGATTTTGCCAACGCTTTCAACTTAGTCAAAAGGGATGCTGATCTCCAAGCAGTTTCTAGACATTTCCCTTCCTGCTATCCCTTCATACAATCGTGTTATAGTGACTTCTAAACTATTGTTTGGGGACCATGAAATTGACTCGTATGAGGGTGTGCAACAGGTTGACCCTCTTACCTCCTTTCTATTCTGTCATGTCATCAAGGAGGTAACAGAAGCGTTCTCCAGTGAGCTCAATATCTGGTTCTTGGATGATGGTAACCTAGATGGCACTAAAGAATCTCTCCTAGAGGACATCAGAAAAATTACAGACATGGGAGAAATAGTTTCTCCATATCGACAGATGATCCAGAATATTAGTGCTGTTTTACCAAGAGCACGAACCATTGATCCAGCCAACAGCACTCTCCTTGGTGCTTCTCTTGGGCCCAGTGCCATTGATCTGGCCCTAGAAAAAAAATCTCAGACCTCAGGACGATGGAAGGCAAGATGAAAGACATCGATACACATGATGCCTTCTACCTACTCACCAGGTGCCTGTCCACCCGAAAACTTACCTACTTCCTGAGATGCTCCCCAGCCTTCAACAGTCCGAAACTCAAGGAATATGACTCTCTCCTCAAGACCATGCTAGAGAGTGTATTGAATCTTTCCCTCGAAGATGGACAGTGGTTGCAAGCCTCACTTCCAGTCAGGCTTGAGGGGCTGGGAGTACGCAAATCCTCCCAGATTGCCCTACCAGCTTTCTATCCTCTTCCATAGCATCAAACGAGTTAATAAAACAAATTCTTCGGACAACCTTAGTGACTCAGCAGGAATGCAGGACCCTAGCTGCGCCAGTGCCATCACTGACTGAGAGACTCTCACTGCCCTAGCACCAAAACTTATTGCAGCACTGGCCTACAAACAGTCAAGTTGGGATGGCCCCATCAATGAAAAGATGCTTGCCAACATGCTTAGGGCTGTAACATCAAACAGGGAGACTGCCCGTCACCTAGCTTTGAGTGCCCATCACTCTGGAGACTTCCTCCAAACAGTTCTCATTTCGGCAATGGGAACACGCCTCGACCCTAAGACCCTCCGTATTGCAGTGGCTCTGCGCCTTGCTGCCCCAATTCACATGGAATATACATGTATTTGCGGCGATGAGCAAGCTGACCAATATGGTCTACATGGTCTAAACTGTTTCTAAACCAAGGGTTGGCATACAAGACACAATGAAATCAACGACATCATAAAGAGAACCCTTGCTACAGCTGGATGCCCAGCCGAGAGAGAGCTTCGATCACTAGCAGCCAACAATACCCACAACCCAGCAAACTGCCCCGACGGGATCACCATCTATCCTTGGAAGAATGGCAAGCTCTTAGCATGGGTATTACAAATAAAGAAGCATTTGTAATAAAACGACTGTTTGGGATACTAAGTAAAATATCGTATTTCAGATTTTTATTATATTAAATATATATTATTAATATAAAAGCATATAATCTGAATAAAAACATATAATCTAATAATCTGTGTAAAAACCTATTTACACAAAATCACAGTACAAGATAAAAGTCACAAGTAAAATCGAGTATTCGATGTAGTGTCAAGTCGCTGCCATCTTCTAGTGTCACGTAGGACACTACCACACCTTGTCATGATACTCCTTCTCCACCGTGTCCTCAGACACCCTTGTCTCTGTCTTATGGCACGCCTTCCACGGGGTCCCATGACACCCGTTCTCTGTGTCACATGACACGCCCCCGGTGTCACCCGACACGCCTCTCTTCTGTGTCACACGACACCCTTCTCTCTGTGCACATAAGACACCTTCCCTGTGTCACACGACACCATCTCTGTGTCTCACGACACGCCCCTGTAACATGAACTCATCTCTAATTAAGCCTTTTCACCGCGTTATGACACATCAAACACACGACTCTTAACTTGTGTCGTGCCATCGTCACAAACTCTCTCTGACTACACCACTAAATACCTTGACACTTGGTGTAACATTACCAGTGTCACACAAGACGCCATAACATAAGTGTCACACAAGACACCATAACATAAGTGTCACACAAGACACCTCAGGTACATAATTTCAGGTACAGAGTAGCAGGTACAACAGTCCAGGTACATCGTCGCAGGTACATCGTCGCAGGTACATCGTAGATTCTGGTGACCTTGCCGCTCTCCTTGTTGTAGGCTATCACCAGCACCACACTGCATGAGTCTGCAACTCTCACGCAGGTCTGACTGGCGAACTCCAGTAGTATGTCAGGGAGCTTGTCACCAGCACCACACTGCAACTCTCATGCAGGTCTGACTGACGAACTCCAGTAGTATGTCAGTGAGCTGGTGGACTCTCCAGTGTTGAATAGGGGAGAGTCTCGATGACACTGTCAGTCAAGCCGGCTCGGCAGTCAAACATCAGGTCTGATGACGTAACCCCTTGACTGCCGGCCGGTGAGGTAATTACCTAACTACCATTGTTAGATAGGGGGCCGTAACAATGGGACTATATCTGTGTGTCGACACTGGCTGACACCTACATCCATCACAGTGTCGGGCGACAGGAAGGAGCTGCTGACCACAGGGAGGAGTACAAGATCGGCAAGTACAGAGACATAAGTAAACAATATCAATTTGTCCCAGTGGGATCAGAGACCTTGGGATCATGGGAAAAAACTGCAACACGTTTCCTTGAAGAATTGGGTTCTGGGACCCAAGGGCAGCGACGTTCATGTTCCAGAGCCTCAGCGTGGCCATCCAGAGGGGAAATGCATGCTGCTTACTGGACTCGCGTCCGGCTTCGGAGAAGCTGGAGGAGATTCATAATCTTTGATAGATTATACCAATGTATTCGTGTTCATGTTTGTGATTTTCTGTCAATGTATTCTGTCTATTAATAAAGCACTTAAGTAATATATATATAGGGGGTGGTAGAAGAAGAAAATATTCAAACAGCTCCGAGGAGAACCTCGAGTTTCCCCTGAGTTATGTTTATTGTCTTCTCTGATGATGAGGGTCCCCAGTAATGTTCTAGAGGTGGAACCTCCCTATACACACACACACACACATACACACACACACACACACACACACACACACACACACACACACACACACACACACACACACACTCATATATATATATATATATATATATATATATATATATATATATATATATATATATATGAAACTGTTTTACATGATGGTAGGATTGCTGGTGTCTTTTTTCTGTCTAATAAACATGCAAGATTTCAGGTACGTCTTGCTACTTCTACTTACACTTAGGTCACACTACGCAAACATGTACACATTTATGTATACACACTCATCTGAGTTTTCTTTGATTTTATCTTAATAGTTCTTGTTCTTATTGCTTTTCCTTTCATATCCATGGGGAAGTGGAATAAGAATATTTCCTCCGTAAGCCATGCGTGTTGTAAAAGTCAACAAAAATGCCGGGAACAATGGGTTAGTAACCCCTTTTCCTGTATAGCTTACTAAAAAGAAGAAGAAGAAAACCGTCAAAGTGGGATGTTTGAATGTGCGTGGATGTTGTGCAAATGATAAGAAAGAGATGATTGTAGATGTTATGAATGAAAAGAAGCTGGATGTCCTGGCTTTAAGTGAGACAAAGCTGAAGGGGGTAGGAGAGTTTCAGTGGGAAGAAATAAATGGGATTAGATCAGGGGTTTCAAATAGAGTTAGAGCTAAAGAAGGAGTGGCAATAATGTTGAATAATCAGTTATGGCAGGTAAAGAAGGAATATAAATGTATAAATTCAAGGATTATGTGGAGTAAAATAAAGGTTGGATGTGAAAAGTGGGTTATAGTAAGTGTTTATGCACCTGGAGAAGAGAGAAGTGTAGAGGAGAGAGAGAGAGATTTTGGGAAATGTTGAGTGAGTGTGTGGGGAGTTTTGAACCAAGTGAGAGAGTAATTGTGGTTGGGGATCTTAATGCTAAAGTGGGTAAAAATGTTGTGGAGGGAGTAGTAGGTAAATTTGGGGTGCCAGGGGTAAATGTAAATGGGGAACCATTAATTGAGCTATGTGTAGAAAGAGGTTTGGTAATAAGTAATACATATTTTATGAAAAAGAGGATAAATAAATATACAAGGTATGATATAGCACGTAAGGAAAGTAGTTTGTTGGATTATGTATTGGTGGATAAAAGGTTGATGGGTAGGCTTCAGGATGTACATGTTTATAGAGGGGCAACGGATACATCAGATCATTATTTGGTTGTAGCTACAGTTAGAGTAAAAGGTAGATGGGACAAAAAGAAAATGGCAACAGCAAGTAAGAGAGAGGTAAAAGTGTATAAACTAAGGGAGGAGGAAGTTAGGGTGAGATATAAGCAACTATTGGCAGAAAGGTGGGCTAGTGCAAGTAGGAGTAGTGGGGGGGGTTGAAGAGAGTTGGGATAATTTTAAAAATGCAGTATTAGAATGTGGGGCAGAAGTTTGTGGCTATAGGATGGTGGGTGCAGGAGGAAAGAGGAGTGAGTGGTGGAATGAAGAAGTAAAGGTGTGATAAAAGAGAAAAGGTAGCTTATGAGAGGTTTTTACAAAACAGAAGTGTTAATAGAAGAGCAGAGTATATGGAGAGTAAAAGAAAGGTGAAGAGAGTGGTGAGAGAGTGCAAAAGAAGAGCGGACGAAAGAATGAAAGAATGGGAGAGGCTCTGTCAAGAAATTTTGCTGAAAACAAGAAAATTTTTGGAGTGAGATAAACAAGGTAAGAAAGCCTAGGAACGAATGGATTTGTCAGTTAAAACAGAGTAGGGGAGTTAGTATATGGGGAGCTGGAGGTATTGGGTAGATGGTGGGAATATTTTGAGGAACTTTTAAATGTCGATGAAAAAAGGGAGGCGGTAATTTCATGTACTGGCCAGGGAGGTACAACATCGTTTAAGAGTGAAGAAGAGCAGGATGTAAGTGTGGGGGAGGTGCGTGAGGCATTACGTAGAATGAAAGGGGGTAAAGCAGCTGTAATTGACGGAATCATGACAGAAATGTTAAAAGCAGGGGGGGATATAGTGCTGGAGTGGTTGGTATTTTTGTTTAATAAATGTATGAAAGAGGGGAAGGTACCTAGGGATTGGCAGAGAGCATGTATAGTTCCTTTATATAAAGGGAAGGGGGATAAAAGAGAGTGTAAAAATTATAGGGGAATAAGTTTACTGAGTATACCAGGTAAAGTGTATGGCAGGGTTATTATTGAAAGAATTAGAGGTAAGACAGAGAGTAGGATTGCAGATGAGCAAGGAAGCTTTAGGAGTGGGTAGGGAATGTTAGATCAAGTGTTTACAGTGAAGCATATATGTGAACAGTATTTAGATAAAGGTAGAGAAGTTTTTATTGCATTTATGGATTTAGAAAGGCATATGATAGAGTGGATAGGGTAGCAATGTGGCAAATGTTGCAAGTGTATGGGATAGGTAGTAAGTTACTGAAGGCTGTAAAGAGTTTTTATGAGGATAGTGAGGCTCAGGTTAGGGTGTGTGGAGAGAGGGAGATTACTCCCGGTAAAAGTAGGTCTTAGACAGGGATGTGTAATGTCACCATGGTTGTTTAATATATTTATAGATGGGGTTGTAAAAGAAGTAAATGCTAGGGTGTTGGGGAGAGGGGTGGGATTAAATTTTGGAGAATTACATGCAAAATGGGAGTTGACACAGTTACTTTTTGCTGATGATACTGTGCTTATGGGAGATTCTAAAGAAAAGTTGCAAAGGTTAGTGGACGAGTTTGGGAGAGTGTTAAAGGTAGAAAGTTAAAAGTGAACATAGATAAGAGTAAGGTGATGCGGGTATCAAACGATTTAAATAAAGAAAATTGGATATCACATTGGAGAGAGGGATTATGGAAGAAGTAAATGTTTTCAGATATTTGGGAGTTGACGTGTCAGCGGATGGGTTTATGAAGGATGAGGTTAACCATAGAATTGATGAAGGAAAAAAGGTGAGTGGTGCGTTGAGGTATCTGTGGAGACAAAAAACGTTATCCATTGAGGCAAAGAAGGGAATGTACGAAAGTAAAGTGGTTCCAACACTCTTATATGGGTGTGAAGCATGGGTTGCAAATGCTGCAGCGAGGAGGAGGCTGGAGGCAGTGGAGATGTCCTGTCTAAGGCAATGTGTGGTGTAAATATTATGCAGAAAATTCGGAATGTGGAAATTGGGAGAAGGTGTGGAGTTACTAAAAATATTTGTCAGAGGGCTGAAGAGGGGTTGTTGAGTGGTTTGGTCATTTAGAGAGAATGGATCAAAGTAGAATGATTTGGGAGAGCGTATAAATCTGTAGGGAAGGAAGGCGGGGTAGGGTCGTCCTAGAAAAGGTTGGAGGGAAGGGTAAAGGAGGTATTGTGGGCGAGGGCTTGGACTTCCAGCAAGCACGTGTGAGCGTGTTAGATAGGAGTGAATGGAGACGAATGGTTTTTGGGACATGACGATCTGTTGGAGTGGAGCAGGGTAACATTGTGTGAAGGGATTCAGGGAAACCAGTTAATTGATTTAGTTGGACTTGAGTTCTGGAAATGGGAAGTACAATGCCTGCACTTGAAAGGAGGGGTCTGGGATAGTGACAGCTGGGAGGACAATTCTCAGCTGTCGTATCTGAGCTCCTCTGCAAAGACAGTGATTATGTATGTGTGTTGTGATAGTGTTGAATGATGATGCAAGTATTTTCTTTTGGGGATTTTCTTTCTTTTGGGTCACCCTGCCTCGGTGGGAGACGGCCGACTTGTTGAAAAAAAAAAAAAAAAATATATATATATATATATATATATATATATATATATATATATATATATATATATATATATATATATATATATATATATATATATATATATCGTCCGATTAGTAAAACTGGTCAATTAGCAGAACTCATCTAAAATTAATCTTTCAAATTTTTCTTATACGTTTAAAGATATTTTTTTCAATTATGTTAATCTAAGAATTTATAATTTTGTACCAAGAGAAACTTTGAAACCTACCTAACCTTTCAACAAGCGCAATTTAATTTAGCCTAACAACTAAATATATTTTAGATACATTAACATTAATTTAATAATAAACAACACAATGAAATATATTTTTCGTTATAGTTCTGAATGATTTTGGCGAATATTACATACAAATTTTCACTTGTCTTATATGGCAAGATGAGCGTTGCTATTTAGCAAAATCGAAGTTTTACCTAATCGGCACGACATATATATATATATATATATATATATATATATATATGTCGTGCCGATTAGGTAAAACTTAGATTTTGGCTTAAATAGCAACGCTCACCTTGCCATATAAGACAAGTGAAAATTTGGTATGCAATAATTTCGCCAAAATCATTCTGAACATAACGAAAAATATATTTCATTGTGTTTGTTTATTATTAAATTAATGTTAACGTATCTAAAATATATTTAGTTGGTAGCCTAAATTAAATTGCGCTTGTTGTAATAAGGTTAGGTAGGTTTTCAAAGTTTCTCTGGTACAAAATTATAAATCTTACATTAACATAAATGAAAAAATATATCTTTAAACGTATAAGAGAAAATTTTAGAAAAGACTTAATTTTAGATGAGTTCTGCTAAATTGACCAGTTTTACCTAATCAGCATGACATATATATATATTTATATATATATATATATATATATATATATATATATATATATATATATATATATATATATATATATGTTGTTTTAAACAACATAATTGAAAAGTCCATAAATTGATTCCTATTTACAAGGTAGACTTTACTTGGTTAAATGTTGTCAAGTATCCTTCGTCTGACTTTCATCAACTTTTTTACATGTTAACCCCACATGTCCTCCTCACATGTCAGCAATTCATGTCAATACCACTACACTAGCGCATGTCAATACCAAATCCCTAAACTATATATTAACACCACATTTGAATAGTTCATTCCAACACAACGTGTCAGTACCAGAATGGAATCAATACTTCACGTAAGAATTGTGTCAATACATCAAGTAAGAATTGTGCCAGTTCATTATGTCAGCGCCTCATACCAATTCATCTCGTCACCATATGTCAATACATGTTACCAGATGTCAACACAATATGCCCACGCCTCATGCCAATCCCATATGTCAACCCCCAATGTCAACACCATTGGCAATACAAACAGTATTCCCTTGCATCCTCCCCTCTTTGTTTACTTCAGCCAGGTCTCCTGACACCACAACTTACACATGGCTCAGCCAGATTTCCACAAGGTAAACATTGCATATTGTCTCTGAAATTTCGGTAGTCCTGGGTACAAACACTGACTTCAGATATTTTACATGAGATCTGCAATGCATTGAGAGGGAACGCATTAGTCTGTGTTCACATTAAGCGACTTTTCCTTTGTTCATGGAACAACTTTTATCTGTTTCTCTATATACTGACCGATCATTATTTTGTTTCGTCAACAACGTGGATGTTACCTGTGCTTTTTCCAGTAGGAGCTTCGTATTGTTCCGTGAATGGTAAAGTCGTATTTATTGTTCCAGAAAGGATATTGATGAAGCAAGTGAATTATTTCTGCAATGGTATTTTATTATACATTGTTCCTGCATGGGTATTGGTCCAGTTAAGAATATTCTTCCAGCAAGGATAATTCCTCCAGCAATGATATTGTCATAAATTTTGTGGTAAGTACTGTGATTTGTGTTGCATTATGTATTATGTATAGTGATATTTGTTTGATATGTATTCTGATATGTGTTGTTATAAGCCTTATTATATAGTCTGTATTGTGGTATGTGATGTAAAATTTATTGTGATTTGTAATGGAATGCGTGTTGACATATGTTTTGTCATATGTATTGTCATATGTACTGGTATATGTATAGTGATGTGTGTAATGATATGTATTGTAATGTACCGCATTGTGATATGTATGTATTGTGGTAACAGTCGTAATATATATTGTGATACGTGGTATCACATGATTTGTATTGAGATATGCTTTGTGATATGTTTTTATTAAATTTGGTGATGTTTAGCATTGTGATATGTAATTGTTGGTATATGTTGTGTGAAATATATTGTGATACATATTGGTTATACATAATGTATATTATCTTATATATGATATATATAAGGATGTGTATAGTGATATGTGCTGTAATATGTATTGCGATAAACTCAAGTTCGTACGACTGTCAATTAATAAATATAAGTATAGACAGGGCTCGAACCATGGTCCTGGCTACGAGGCTTTCAGTAGACAACTTCTATTCCTGGGTCCATCAGTTGCCACAATCTGTTACATTACTCTCTCTTCCCACGGTCCCAAAAGGTTTTGTAGTAAATCTATTCTCATATTTCTTGAGTTTTTAGACCATATGGCTTCGAAGGGCACGGTAACAGGATTACTATGGAAGCTTCTGAGGCTCTGGGAAAAGATAGAAGGGTCACAGATGATGACAGCTGAAAGAGACATAAACAGAAGATCTATCTTCTAAATATTACTATTGAAAGCCTTTTAAAGTTATGATAAAGCGCTGGAGCTGCTAGGTGCCAGGACCACGGGACAAGCGGTGGAGCTGCTAGGTGCCAGGACCACAGGACAAGCGGTGGAGCTGCTAGGTGCCAGGACCACGGGACAAGCGGTGGAGCTGCTAGGTGCCAGGACCACGGGACAAGCGGTGGAGCTGCTAGGTGCCAGGACCACGGGACAAGCGGTGGAGCTGCTAGGTGCCAGGACCACGGGACAAGCAGTGGAGCTGCTAGGTGCCAGGACCACGGGAAAAGCGGTGGAGCTGCTAGGTGCCAGGACCAAGGGACAAGCGGTGGAGCTGCTAGGTGCCAGGACCACGGGACAAGCGGTGGAGCTGCTAGGTGCCAGGACCACGGGACAAGCGGTGGATCTGCTAGGTGCCAGGACCACGGGACAAGCGGTGGAGCTGCTAGGTGCCAGGACCACGGGACGAGCGCTGGAGCTGCTAGGTGCCCGGACCACGGGACAAGCGGTGGAGCTGCTAGGTGCCAGGACCACGGGACGAGCGCTGGAGCTGCTAGGTGCCAAGACCACGGGACGAGCGCTGGAGCTGCTAGGTGCCCGGACCACGGGACGATCACTGGAGCTGCTAGGTGCCAAGACCACGGGACGAGCGCTGGAGCTGCTAGGTGCCAGGACCACGTGACGAGCGCTGGAGCTGCTAGGTGCCAGGACCACGTGACGAGCGCTGGAGCTGCTAGGTGCCAGGACCACGGGACGAGCGCTGGACATGCTAGGTGCCAGGACCACGGGACGAGCGCTGGAGCTGCTAGGTGCCAGGACCACGGGACAAACGCTGGAGCTGCTAGGTGCCAGGACCACGAGACGAGCGCTGTAGCTGCTAGGTGCCAGGACCACGGGACGAGCGCTGGACATGCTAGGTGCCAGGACCACGGGACAAGCGCTGGAGCTGCTAGGTGCCAGGACCACAGGACGAGCGCTGGAGCTGCTAGGTGCCAGGACCACGGGACGAGCGCTGGAGCTGCTAGGTGCCAGGACCACGGGACGAGCGCTGGAGCTGCTAGGTGCAGGACCACGGGACGAGCGCTGGAGCTGCTAGGTGCCAGGACCACGGGACGAGCGCTGGAGCTGCTAGGTGCCAGGACCACGGGACGAGCGCTGGAGCTGCTAGGTGCCAGGACCACGGGGCGAGCGCTGGAGCTGCTAGGTGCCAGGACCACGGGACAAGCGCTGGAGCTGCTAGGTGCCAGGACCACGGGACAAGTCGCTGTCTATTCTGCTGTTTATTCATGTATTGTGATCTGTGTTGTAATATATACTTTGGTGTTTATTTTGATATTTATTGTTATATGTGTTGAGATATGAATTATTATATGTATTATGAAAAGTAATGGGGTATTTATTCCTAAAATACTATGTCTCTATAAGGAACATTAACTTTTAACAATAAGCATTAAGGGGTTAAATTCCTGCACTTAAAATACGAGAGGAAGAAATTAACTTCTCTCTCTTCCCTCATATGCCACTAAAGCCAATATTATTACTTTTTATGCACGAAGCGCTAAACCCACATATAATATCTAGCGCCTGAAGAAATGTTAGAAACCTAGGCTTCGATGCATGGAAAAGGAAGTCAGGTTCAATTCGTTGGATCAAGAGCCCCTCAGCAGCCTCAAGAGGCTTTCCTTGTGGGGAGTATCACAATATGTCTTCTATTTACACGAGTTAGATGGTAAATCTTACGTCCGTCAGTGTTCAATTATCTTTACTTTCAAAACTGATTCACAGTAAACTTTATTCCTGCAATATTTACTTTCAAATACGAGAGACTGCGAGAGTAATGATATCCAGAACCATAGTTTTTATATATATATATAAGATTTACCAGCATTTAGGAAAGTAAGAAAGTTTTACGTAAGCCTAGTACACATAAAATCGAAATGTTTGTGTCTATAACACCGATGTTATGGACACAAAAATGATCAATAAGTTGATTTAGCGAAGGATAACCAAATTAAGTCAAACTGACCTATTTCTCATCAGAGGAGACATTCTCAAATTATTTCACAGATATTATTTATTTCACAGAAATAATTTGATTAATAAAATTGGCATGTGTTTACTTAAACAACTTACAGTAACATCGAGAGATTGTTTACCTCGAGGATAACGTATCAACACTAAATAAACATTTGAAGCTGACCAAAAGATGTGTTTTATAGTTAAAGAACCAAAGGCACAAGTCGGACGTTTTGGTCCTACTTGGACCATTGACTAATCAGTGTGACTATTCAGTGGTTTAAGTCGGACCGAAACGTCCGACGAGAGACTGAGGGAAATCTGCTTTGTTTTTGTCGGACTGTCCAGAGGACCGTTTTGTTTAGGATGAATATTAAGCCAACGTCCGAATACCTAGTCAAATTTTTTCTCGGAAAAGTTGGGCGAATATCAAGTCCTACGAATATATGGACGTACGAATATTGAGGTTCCAATTGTTATTATTTAATAAATAAAAAATGAAAATCAATATTTATTCAGTAAAATTGGCAAACTGGGACTAATACCGCCCAGGGGCAGCATGACCCTTGTGTCAGAAAACCACACAATTGTTGAAAACTTGAAGCAGATCAGATGAGTCCATTCCAGTTATGCAACGGATTCCAACGATTGTTTTACAGCATTAACAAATTTGTCTGCAAACAAACGAAACCCAATAGGTACTACCTGACCATAAGATTCATCAACCAATAAATATTACAGTCGTTCAAAGGAGGCAAACTGTAGTATATTTTTCATAACTTTTACACATAAAATCGCCAAATCTTCAGCTACACATCTGATTGTCACTCTCCACTGTCCCAGTATTTTTTTTTTTTTCAACAAGTCGGCCGTCTCCCACCGAGGCAGTGTGACCCAAAAAGAAAGAAAATCCACAAAAATAAAATACTTTCATCATCATTCAACACTTTCACCACACTCATACATAATCACTGTCTTTGCAGAGGAGCTCAGATACGACAGCTGAGAATAGTCCCTCCCAGCTGTCACTATCTCAGACCCCTCCTTTAAAGTGTAGGCATTGTACTTCCCATTTCCAGGACTCAAGTCCAACTAAATCAATTAACTGGTTTCCCTGAATCCCTTCACAAAATTTTACCCTGCTCACACTCCAACAGATCGTCATGTCCCAAAAACCATTCGTCTCCATTCACTCCTATCTAACACGCTCACACATGCTTGCTGGAAGTCCAAGCCCCTTGCCCACAAAACCTCCTTTACCCCTTCCCTTCAACCTTTTCTTGGACGACCCTTACCCCGCCTTCCTTCCCATACAGATTTATACGCTCTCCAAGTCATTCTACTTTGATCCATTCTCTCTAAATGACCAAACCACCTCAACAACCCCTCTTCAGCCCTCTGACAAATACTTTTAGTAACTCCACACCTTCTCCTAATTTCCACATTCCGAATTTTCTGCATAATATTTACACCACACATTGCCCTTAGACAGGACATCTCCATTGCCTCCAGCCTCCTCCTCGCTGCAGCATTTGCAACCCATGCTTCACACCCATATAAGAGTGTTGGTACTACTATACTTTCGTACATTCCCTTCTTTGCCTCCATGGATAACGTTTTTTGTCTCCACAGATACCTCAATGCACCACTCACCTTTTTTCCTTCATCAATTCTATGGTTAACCTCATCCTTCATAAACCCATCCGCTGACACGTCAACTCCCAAATATCTGAAAACATTTACTTCTTCCATAATCCCTCTCTCCAATGTGATATCCAATTTTTCTTTATTTAAATCGTTTGATACCCTCATCACCTTACTCTTATCTACGTTCACTTTTAACTTTCTTCCTTTACACACTCTCCCAAACTCGTCCACTAACCTTTGCAACTTTTCTTTAGAATCTCCCATAAGCACAGTATCATCAGCAAAAAGTAACTGTGTCAACTCCCATTTTGCATTTAATTCTCCATAATTTAATCCCACCCCTCTCCCCAACACCCTAGCATTTACTTCTTTTACAACCCCATCTATAAATATATTAAACAACCATGGTGACATCACACATCCTTGTCTAAGACCTACTTTTACCGGGAAGTAAGCTCCCTCTCTCCTACACACCCTAACCTGAGCCTCACTATCCTCATAAAAACTCTTTACAGCCATCAGTAACTTACTACCTATTCCATACACTTGCAACATTTGCCACATTGCTTCCCTATCCACTCTATCATATGCCTTTTCTAAATCCATAAATGCAATAAAAACTTCTCTAACTTTATCTAAATACTGTTCACATATATGTTTCACTGTAAACACTTGATCTACACATCCCCTACCCACTCTAAAGCCTCCTTGCTCATCTGCAATCCTACTCTCTGTCTTACCTCTAATTCTTTCAATAATAACCCTGCCATACACTTTACCTGGTATACTCAGTAAACTTATTCCCCTATAATTTTTAAAATCTCTTTTATCCCCTTTCCCTTTATATAAAGGAACTATACATGCTCTCTGCCAATCCCTAGGTACCTTCCCCTCTTTCATACATTTATTAAACAAAAATACCAACCACTCCAGCACTATATCTTCTCCTGCTTTTAACATTTCTGTCATGATCCCGTCAGTTCCAGCTGCTTTACCCCCTTTCATTCTACGTAATGCCTCACGCACCTTCCCCACACTCACATCCTGCTCTTCTTCACTCCTAAACGATGTTGTACCTCCCTTGCCAGTACATGATATTACCCAGTAATATCTGCACATTTTTTTTAATCTCAGCCATTGAGGAGTTTGGAAATTATGCAAGATATTCCATAATGCTTGGAATGGGTTCAATAACTTTGGTTATAGGGCCAAATATTCCAAGAGTTTCGTCCTCGTTGCTGAAGCCGAGTGGCTTCAAGTAAGCCTTAAGGGATACCTAATTATTGAGATGGATCCTCAATTTCCTTATGAGTGGGATGCACAATACAACATACAAATAAGGTCCATAATTCATCATGTGAGGGGGATGCAAAACTGAACATGTGAGTGAGATCCACAACATAACTAATGAGTGGGATTCACAATTCATTTGAGTGGTCTTTTCAGTACTTCTTAGAATGGAATCCAAAACCTCATATGTATGTGAGATATCAACAATTCTAAAATTTCATGCATACTAGTGGTGGCACTAATTATGTTGATCTTGCCAAGTATTTTTGCAACTGGAAAAGCAAGGGAACTATCCCCGGAAAGGTTCAACATTTCCAAATGCACGGTATATGAGGCTTTGCTCAGACCTGTGGAACCGAACTGTTCTCAAAGATTTGTTAAGTCTTACCATGAATTAAAGAAAGATCTTAGACTTCTCCTTAATAAAGAAGACAAACCAAATGCGACAATTATGAACAAGGTAGACTGCAGTGGAAAATTGAACATGTTATTAGAAGACAGGGTAATTTACGTCGCATCTGAATAAGAACCATTTGGACCAGGCAAATAGTATGTTTAATAAACAACTTCCAACCATAATGAGAGGTGATTATACAGTTTTCAGCTTCGTTGCCGATGGTTTATTATATGTATGGTTTGATTTAAACCAATTAGCTCGTTTTTTCCAGGGAAACTTATTATCAAGACTGAACCTCGGATAACATGGCTGATCAAAAATGTGCTGGTTCTCCCATACAATAAAAATGTATCTGTCCTGCAGAATTCTCTAAAAAATATTCAACATGCAAGTACTTTTTTTAAGAATTCGCGGGTTCTAACCCCACGGGTGGGAGAGACACAGGGAGGGGTACTGGGGTATTGGTAGGGGAAAGGGGATTGGTCGGGGAGAGGGCGATATATGTCAGTGGTGGGCTCAACAAGCTAAGGCGGCTATATGCACGTATTATAAGCGTGTGGGTAGGGAAGAGTCGCGGTTCCACTTTGGGTTACAAAAGTATCTAGAGGGTCAGCTGCGGAATTGTTATGCCGGGGGGGGGGAGGTTAGGTACATGGATGATATAGCGGGTTTGAAGGCTCAATTACGTGACCTGCAAAATGATCGATTTCAGGCGATTAGGGTAAGGAGTAGGATTGATGATGTTTTATGGGGAGATAGACCATCTGTGACAGTTTTACTGGTGTTTCAAAAGAACCGGAAGTGTATGACAATAATGTCTTTAAAGGTATGTAGGGGCTTAGCGGGGTATAGGGTATATGTGTGAATACGTGGGTCACTGGTTTCAAGATTATTTGTCCAAGGGGATAGCTGAGATAGGTGCTCGAGACTTAGTTTTGGAGGGGATTCAGTGTGGTATCGAGGAAGTGGAGAAGGTGGGTATGGAGGGAGATATAACGGAACAGGAAGTGTGTACAGCAGTGAAAGGGATGAAGCTTGGGAAAGCGACAGGGCTAGATGGGATCCCGAGTGATTTTTATGTTCATAATTGGGAGGTGCTGAGGCAGTGTTTGACTAGGGTTTTTAATTCATTAAAAAGAAAGGGTACCATGAGCATAGATCAACATACTGGTGTTGTCGTGTTAGTCCCTAAGGCTAAAGGGGGAGAATGTCAAGGACTATCTGGCTATATCCCTGCTCTGTGCGGATTATAAGATTTTTGCAAGGATTTTAGGAAACAGGATGAAAAAAGTATTGGGGAAGTGCATTGCACATGGGCAGTTTGGTATACAGGGGAGGTGTATGAGGATAGGCCATGGTAGGATTAGGGATTTTGTGGAGGGACGGGTGGAAAAGGGGTTGGATTGATAAATGGCCTACGATAATGTAGAGAGAGATATGTTATTAAGAATGTTACGAAAGCAGGGTTTTGGTTAGGAAATCGTGGGATGGGTCCAAACCTTGTATGATGGGGCATTGTTACATGTTCAGGTGAATGGGAAGGTGGGGGAGGTAGTAGGGATTGAAAAGGGTTTTCGACAGGGTTGTCCCTTATTGCAACTCCTTTTTGCTTGCTTACAGGACCCTTTTTATAGGCTGGTAACTGAAGGTGTAAGGGTGGTTGGGATAGGGACTGAGTATCTTTCAGGTATAGTGGGGTGTGTGGATGATACCACAATTCTGGTGGGGGGAGAGGAGGGCTTAGCGGCTGTGAGTAGGATTATAGGTATATTTGGAGCAGCTACAGGAGAACTATCCTCCAGGACAACACTAGCACCCTCAGGAGCACTGTTTTCTAGGACAACACTAGCTCCCTCAGGAGCACTGTCCTCCAGTACGACACTAGCACCCTCAGGAGAACTATCCTGAATAGGATAAAATTTGTGGAATTTTTTATTGTAATGATAAAAGGTTAGCTAGGGTTATGAATTTGGCTAGTGTGGAGGCTGCCATGAGGTTCATGGGGAACTGGAGGCCAGGTGATGTTACCCTACTGCAAAGAGTGATTGTGGTTAATGTGCTCATTTATAGTAAATTATGGCATGTGACCATTGTTAGTGGAGTATATAGATAGGTTACAAAAGAGGGTTTTGAGGTTCATCTGGGGGTATGGGCATCATTTGCTAAATAAGAGGGTTGTAATGACGCTGGTGTGCAAGAATGGTCTGGGGCTCGTGCCAGTACATAGTGCATTGCAGGGTATATATGTAAAGCAGAGGTACTTAGTAGAAGGGGAGAGAGGTAAGCAGGTGAGGGTGGTTATGAGGGAAGTTCGTAGGTATTGGTGAGGAAAGGACCTCCTGGCATGTGAGGCAATGTTAATAAGATGTTTATTAGCTGTCAGGGAACCGGGGAATCTAAGGTTGCGGGTGTTGGGGAGAATGGGTGGAAATGGGGCTTTGGTGTTGGGGAGAGTGTATTCCCAATGTATGATTGGCAGGCAGTGTGGGAGGGTTTGCGTAAGTTGCGGTTGAAGGCGAAGGTGAGGGAGACAGTTTTTCGTTTTTTTGCACAGGATTTTAGCATCCCGGGCTCAGTTGTGTACTATGGGGCTGGCGCAGGAGGGCAGTTGTCCCAGGTGTGGGAATTGGGATAATGCGTGGTATATTTCTGTAAGGTTTTAGGCAGGGTACGGGATTGGGTTGGTAGGGTCGTTCAGGGGGTGGGGGTGAGGGTTGTCCTTTTTAAGGGTTTTGAGTTTAGATGTCGGAGGCATACGGGATGATGTGAGGAGGGTTATCATGTATATAGTCACGGACTATATTCATGTGTCTTGGGGCGTGCGTGATGTGGTGGGGGATCTTAGGGTTAAGGCTTTGGTGGCTACCTTCTATAGGACTAGGTGTAGGAATCAGGATCTATACGGGCAGGATTGGGAGAGGGCTTTCCCTGATAGTTATAGGAACATGTCAGTAGGTTACTTTTGGGGTTAAATCGAGCTGACATCTGAGAGGGCTGGTCAGGTGGAGGGGGGTTCAAGTGTCTGGCCTGAATGGGTAGGAATTATGAGTGTGTAGTGGAGGGGGGTGTTGTGTATAGGCAGGGGCATGGGCGACGGGTGACGTTATCGTTGTTGAATCAGGACATACAGACTAAGGTACAATGTAAGAGTGACAGTGAAAAAGGGTGTGAGTGGACAACTGGGGACGGAGAGGAAGGGGGGGGGAGAGATGTCACGATAAAGGCTTCCTTGGTGGCTTTACAGACGGTCAGAGGGACCAGACGAAGGGAAGGTATGTCTATGGTCAAGTTGTCATTTGTGGTTCATTGGAAAGGGGCGGTGCATGGCCCCTTTCTTTGCTGAATGAACCTTGTGTGGACTCATTCGATATGAAGCAAAATTATTAGGTTTTTGTATATACGTGACCTCTTTATTATTCTGTGCTCATTTGTTAAACTTTGTATGGTAACGGTGTATGTCATGATACTGTTATGCGTCAGTGGTTCTTTAGTGGCAATGCTCCTTTGCTTTGTTCCTCTTTTGTAGCATTATTGTGGATAGTACAGTTACTTTATGGACCTGTTTGACCATATGTATTTTAGTGTTATAGAACATTTTGTATAGGAGGGATCAAGAATTGAGGTGTGAGTGAAATACGGGTAGTGTTTTTCCTGGTTTGTGTGGGGCCTGTGGAATTACTAGTGGTTTAGGGTAAGGTAAGTTGGGGTTAGGCCTATGCTCCCTTTGGTCTACTGTATTATGTTCTTCGTGTAACTGCAATAATGGAAAAATAAACACATAAGCAGTATAATGTGATCCTTTATTGACAACGTTTCGCCCACGCAGTGGGCTTTATCGAGTCACAGACAGATCTACCTGGAAAATGAGTAACATGAATATATATATGGTATAGTCAGGTGGAGAATGCTGGGTCAGGTGGAGAAAGCTGCATGTGACAGTCTTAAAAGTAGTGTGATAGTTAAAAACATTGTGTAACTTAAAGGACAACACGCAATACCGAAGAATCCTGGAATCATCACTTATCTGTATATCCAACAACTTCAACCAGAACAAAGGCTTCTACAACATAGCTGAACCTATTGCCAAGAAACTTCTTCAACGCTATCCCACCTAGAACTCAAGAATGGAACACTGCAGGTCCTTTAAGTTACACAATGTTTTTAACTATCACACTACTTTTAAGACTGTCACATGCAGCTTTCTCCACCTGACCCAGCATTCTCCACCTGACTATACCATATATATATTCATGTTACTCATTTTCCAGGTAGATCTATCTGTGACTCGATAAAGCCCACTGCGTGGGCGAAACGTTGTCAATAAAGGATCACAGTATACTGCTTATGTGTTTATTTTTCCATTGTGTCGGTATTTTATACCACTTATTTCCAACTGCAGTAATGGTGTAAACATGGCACCGGGTGATTACTTTCATGTATTAGATGAAATATGCATATGGTGTATATATATTAGGTGTGCCCGTCAAGGTCTTTTGTGTTGTAGGTTTAAATAAACTGATTAACATTGCACAGGAAGTGTTCACTTGTTGTATTAGCATATCTTAAGAACATAAGAACATAAGAAAGGAAGAACACTGCAACAGGCCTACTGGCCCATACTTGGCAGGTCCATATCAAAACCAACCAACCAACAAAACTATTTGTCCAACCCATCCCTATCGCCAAACAAGGAACAAACCACGACAACCCCCCCCCCCAACCATTGTGCAAGTCCCATTCAAATCCAACCCCTCTCACTCATAAGAAGAGAAAAAAGGAACACTGCGGCAAACAAACTGGTCCACACTAGGCAGTTCCCCCTCAAACCCAAAACCAATCCCACAAACAAAAACTCCTGCCCAACCCACCTACTCCATCCATGGAATATGCTTTGATAATCAGGGCACTATAAAAGAAAGTACTGAATGAGCTGAAGCACCTGGTCCTTCACCAGGGCACTGAATTAGCCGAAGCACCTGGTCCTTCACCAGGGCACTGAGGGAGCCAAAGCACCTGGTCCATCACCAGGGCACTGAATGAGCCGAAGAACCTGGTCCATCACCAGGCCGTTGAAGGAGCAGAATCACCTCGTCCATCACCAGGGAACTGAGGGAGCCGAAGCACCTGGTCCATCACCAGGCCGTTGAAGGAGCAGAATCACCTGGTCCATCACCAGGGAACTGAGGGAGCCGAAGCACCTGGTCCATCACCAGGGAACTGAGGGAGCCGAAGCACCTGGTCCATCACCAGGGAACTGTGAAAGAAGGAACACTGCAGCAGGCCTACTGGCCCATGCGAGGCAGATCCAAATCTCCAACGGCTTAAGCCAATGCCCCGACCCAGCCAGGTCAGGTTACATTCACTTAAGGAAGGAGCACTGCATCTGACCTAGCACAAGCTAGTCAGGACCAATTCACACCCAACCGCACCCACCAGGCACCCACCAGGTGGTCGGCCGACCACCTAATCAGCCGACCACCTGGTCAGGTCACTTCCACTTAAGGAATTAGTACAGCTACTGACCTGGTAGTACAAACTAGTCAGGTCCAAACTCGCATCCATTCACACCCACCCATGTATTTATCTAACCTATTTTTAAAACTACACAACGTCTTAGCATCTATGACGGTACTCGGGAGTTTGTTCCACTCATCCACAACTCTATTACCAAACCAGTGCTTTCCTATATCCTTCCTGAATCTGAACTTTTCCAACTTGAAACCATTGCTGCGAGTCCTGTCTTGGCTGGATATTTTCAGCACGCTATTTACATCCCTTTGTTTATTCCTGTTTTCCATTTGTACACCTCAATCATATCCCCCCTTATTCTACGCCTTTCTAGAGAGTGCAGATTCAGGGCCCTCAGTCTATCCTCATAGGGAAGATTTCTGATACAAGGGATCAACTTTGTCATCCTCCTTTGTACGTTTTCCAGTGCATTTATATCCATTCTGTAATACAGTGACCAGAACTGTGCAGCATAATCTAAATGAGGCCTAACCAAAGATATATAGAATTGAAGAACAACCTGAGGACTTCTGTTATTTATACTTCTTGATATGAAGCCAAGGATTCTGTTAGCTTTATTGCAAACACTTATGCACTGTTGTCTAGGCTTCAGATTACTACTAACCAGAACTCCTAAATCCTTCTCGCAATCACAAGTAATTAGATCTACATTATTCAGGTTATATGTGGCATGGTTATTGTCCTGCCCAACATTTAGAACTTTGCATTTGTTTACATTAAACTGCATCTGCCACTTCTCCGACCACTGCATCAGTCTATTCAAATCATCCTGGAGTGCTCTAATGTCCTCATTTGAATGAATTGGACGGCCTATTTTGGTGTCATCAGCAAATTTACTTATTTTACTATTTATTCCCTCATCTATGTCGTTTATGTAAATTGTAAACAACAGGGGCCGAAAACTGACCCCTGTGGAACACCGCTTGAGACGTGCCCCCATTCTGATTTCTCTCCATTTATGCAAACTCTCTGCCGCCTTGAGATAGTGTTCCTTCTTTTATGAAGATAAGGTTAATTTTGCTGTGCATAATATCTATGTGATAGATTTTATATGTGGAGCTTACGAAAAGGATGTATTATTTTATTATTGTATATATGCACATTGTTACGCAGTGGTTAGGAACGATGAGTTCCTAATGATGGTATTTGGAATTATGCAGAGGCATGTAACAGCCTTCTTGCATTCATGGTGCTCCCTATTAAACTTAGAGTAACTTTTCTGTGGGGCCATAAGGCTTCGATAGTATTTGTGTACATAGGTATTTTATATGAATATCCTCAAGCAGTCATCACACTGTTTGGAAAATGCTGGGTTAGGGTTGATAATGTTCTAGTGTGTTCTTGTATTGATTTGTATGATTTGTACTGCATTAGTGTAAACTGTGTAGGACAGTTTTGTATCACTGCTTTGTTATTATCAAGATAGTCTACCTTTTCAAGTTACTACCTTTAATGCTATCACTGTTTGTGGCCTCAATGAGAAAGTTTGTATGCAAACTGTTTTTATATCTAACTATACTAGTTTACTTTTTGTGCTAACCCGTATAATGTAGTATGTTCTCAGGCTCATCGTGGCAAGGTTAAAAGCATTTGAGAAAAACGTAGATCTACGTTCGGAGCAGTACGCGAGTAAACGTAAATCTACGTGTGGACAGTTTAAGGTTTTAAATAAAATATAAATATAACTTCATTGAGCTCTATTTATTATATCAAGGGAACTGTTGTAGGACACTCTTGATTTGTTAGTGAGAAGATGGGGTGGTCAAGGAACCTCATTCTACTTACTGTTTGATCGGAGCCAGAAAAGAACCCTCCATTTTTTTTAATATCCTTTTCATTTTCCCTAGTAGATAAATTAATTTTGCAAGCATGGAGGAATATCAGTTTTGAATGAACACCGGATGAACACAGAGGCCCACAATTCATATAAAGATCTGAAGAGATCAAACCCTAAGATAAATCGTTTACCGGAACCAAAGAATAAAAAGCCTCAGGAGGAAAAAATATAGTACGCTGCGGTCAGTGGTCACGTAAGGTCATCCTATCCTAAGATGTCTGGGAATTAGCGTGGGGTGTGACCGAGCACATGGGTAAAGTGTTGAAGAAGGAGGTTCTGCTTCTTCAGGAGGAAAATAGGAGGCTGAAGCTTCGCCTAGATGAGTTTGGGAGTGAGTGTGAGATCATCGGAGCTGGTAAGGAGGAAGATGTTACCAGCAGTGAGTTGGAGAGTGGCTTCCGCTTTAAGTGGCAAGTGGTTCATAATTCAGGAAGAAGAAAGATAAGGAAGGTTACAGAGAAGATGTGAAGGTAGGAAATCGATTCTCTGTTCTCCAGGACGATTGTACTTCAGTGGTTAGTGAAGTTAAAGGTTCCACTGACTCCCCTGCTAATCAAGGTAAGAATATTCTGATTGTGGGAGACTCTCTGGTAAGATATATGGCCGGTGCTTTTTGTAACAGAGATAGGAAGGTCAGACAGAGGGTGTGCCTCCCAGGAGCTGGTGTTGGTGACATAGTCAGCAAGTTGGATAATATTATGTCAGGTAATGTGAACAAGCCCATTATCTGTCTTAGTGCGCCTCAAGCTACTCGGCTACAGTTTGTGTGTATTCTTTTTTTTTTTAGTAGTTCGTCCGGTTCTTGAACTCCGGACCCCAGTGGTTGATTCGCGCCTCCCACCACTGGGCTACAGTTTGGGTGTATTTTTTTTTTAGTCAGGAAGGGCAGGAGACTACGAAGAACTACAGACCAATAGCACAAACACCCCATAACATAAAAATCCTTGAGGGGGTTCTAAGAAGCAAGATATCCAACCACCTAGATACCCATCAACTACACAACCCAGGACAACATGGGTTTAGAGCAGGTTGCTCCTGCCTGTCCCAGCTACTGGACCACTATGATAAGGTCCTGGATGCTATTGAAGATAAACAAAATACAGATGTAGTATACCCAGACTTTGCAAATGATTTCGACAAGTGTGACCATTGTGTAATAGCACATAAAATGTGTGATAAAGGATTAACAGGAAAAGTTGGTAGATGGATTTATAACTTCGTGAAAAATAGAACACAAAGAGTAATAGTAAACAAGAAGAGTCACAGGCAGCCAGGGTGAAAAGCTCTGTTCCACATGGCATAGTACTCGCTCCCATTCTGTTCGTCATCCTCATTTCTGACATAGACAGACATGTAAACCATAGCTCTGTGTCTTCCTTTGCGGATGACACCCTGAATGCCATGGCAGATACCTCCATCGAAGACACCGCAAGACTCTAAGTGCACATCAACCAAATCATCAAATGGGCCACTCAAAATAATATGAAGTTTAATGCAGAGAAATTTCAACTACTCGGATATGGAAAAAGTGAGGAAATTAAAAATGTATCAGAGTATACAACAAATTCTAATCATACAATTGAGCGAAAAAAATGTGAAAGACCTGGGAGTGATAATGTTAGATGATCTTCAAAGACCACAACAATATATCTACTTCATCTGCTAGGAAAATGATAGGATGGATAATGAGCACCTTCTCTTCAAATTGCTTGTTTTCTCTAGGCTGGAATACTGCTGTACACTAATGGACCCCTTGAAGGCTGGAGACATTGCAGACCTGGAAAATGCTTACAAAAACCTTTCACGGCACACATAAGTACGATAAGGCACCTAAATTACTGGGAATGGTTGAAAGTCCTTGATCTGTATTCCCTGGAACAAAGGGGAGAGAGATAATAAAGATTCATCAGGATCTCCTGTTCACTCGTCAGATGAATGTGAGGGTATCGCCTTTGAAACTATAAATGTCTTGACTAGGGTTTAGACTAAAGCCGATGCTTCTCCTACCGTCCATCGTTTGATTTTCCTAGATTTTGTATCCAAGGATGACTTTGTCAATTTACAAAGTAATTGCCTTTCACTTCGGGATTGCCATAATTCTGCTTTAAAGAACAGAGTTATCCACGAGAGATACTCATCATATAAATTTAAATATATTAATAGTATCGTATATAAATCTGTGTTTAAATTCAATTCAGATGAGGTGGACTATTCCATCTTAGTTGTTCCGAGCCAATACCTGGAGACTTACGGGAGACACTGGTTAAGGGAGGAGGTTGTAACGACAAGGGTCATTCACAGGGGTATGGGATTAATTCCTTTGAAAATGCGGTTAATGGGGCTATATGTGAGGCAGGAATTTTTAGCTAGGGGAGGGCCCCGTGGGAGGAGGGTGAATGAGGTAATGAGGGAGGTGTGGAGGTGGTGGCAGGGTAGGGATCTCATGGTTTGCGAGACGCTTTTGCGGCACCTTCTTTGTAGTGGATCCGGGGAAGGTACGGGTGGGTAGGTTAGATAGGGTAGGAAGCTGTAGTAAGGCACTGCAAGGTGAGAAGACATATTTGGCACTGGCTAAAGAAGTTGATATTGCCTTCCATGGTAAGGGAAACGGGTTATCGGTTTTTACATGGCATACTTGCGTCGAGGGCACAACTTTTCATGATGGGGTTGGTAGGGACTGGTAGTTGTAATAGTTATGGTATGCTAGAGTCGGCCTATCATTCGGTCTATTTTTGTGAGGAGTTGGCGAGGGTGAGGGAATGGTTTGGGAGAATTATAGGAAGGGGAGGGGAAGGGGTTTGTCAAGTTTGAGGATTCTTAGTTTGGACGTTGGGGCACGACATATATATGTCGTGCCGATTACGTAAAACTTGCGATTTTGGCTTAAATAGCAACGCTCACCTTGCCATATAAGACAAGTGAAAATTTGTGTATACAATAATTTCGCCAAAATCATTCTGAACATAACGAAAAAAATATTATATTTCATTGTGTTTGTTTATTTTTAAATTAATGTTAACGTATCTAAAATATATTTAGTTGGGTTAGGCTAAATTAAATTGCACTTGCTGTAATAAGGTTAGGTAGGTTTCCAAAGTTTCTCTTGGTACAAAATTATAAATTCTTACATTAACATAAATGAAAAAAGTATATCTTTAAACGTATAAGAGAAAATTTTAGAAAGGACTTAATTTTAGATGAGTTCTTGCTAATTGGCCAGTTTTACCTAATCGGCACGACATATATATATATATATATATATATATATATATATATATATATATATATATTTTTTTATAAAAATGTCGTGCCGATTAGGTAAAACTGGCGATTTTGGCTTAAATAGCAACGCTCATCTTGCCATATAGGACAAGTGAAAATTTGTGTATGCAATAATTTCGCCAAAATCATTCTGAACCTAAAGAAAAAAATATATTTCATTGTGTTTGTTTATTATTAAATTATTGTTAACGTATCTAAAATATATTTAGTTGGGTTAGGCTAAATTAAATTGTGCTTGTTGTAATAAGGTTAGGTAGGTTTTCAAAGTTTCTCTTGGTACAAAATTATAAAGTTTTACATTAACATAAATGAAAAAAATATATCTTTAAACGTATAAGATAAAATTTTAGAAAGGACTTAATTTTAAATGAGTTCTTGCTAATTGACCAGTTTTACCTAATCGGCACGACATATATATATATATATATATATATATATATATATATATATATATATATATATATATATAAAACATGCCAGACAAGTTTAGGATCTGGTAGCGTTTAGTTCTGGGACTGATGGTTTGGAAATGCCTCAGTGAATGCCCAAAGGAGACAAAAGATAATGGTGGAAATTCACCGACATGGGGTGAAAACAGCTTCTGGAGAAAAAATCTCTGTCCTGGGACAAGGCAATATGTATCGGACCAAGCTCAGCCACAATAATGTATTATGCTTGGAGGAAAGGCAGGAGGATTCTCGGCGCACAGACCAAGTAGAAACATTAGAGAATTAGCATATGTGATGTTCCATGGAGGAAGATTCCTCGGTACGTGCAGCCACACACTCCCCTGGCAATTTCGTCTGTGGTAAATGATTCAAACCCAGCTGGGAAAGCAATGTATCAACGGTAATTGAATTCCTGAGAAAACTAACTGAATTGCTCCACTGTATCCTTCACACAATACCGAAAAAGCATTAGCGGAAGCTAATGTAATTTCAGCTTTATTTGTTGTTCATTGCGTCACATATACACACACAATACGGGATAAGCTTCAACACAGAATTATATTGTCTAATAACACTCATGCTGCGTTGTGAGGTTAACAATATAACAAATGTAAACATTTTACCGTTGTTGTTGTTGTAGATCATTGTGATAGTGGTGGATGTGGTGGGAATGATGGTGGTAATGGTGGTGGCAGGGGTAGTAGTACGTATTGGTACTGATGATTGTGGTGGTTGGGATGACAGTGGTAGTGGTGGTAGAGATGCTGGTGGAGGAAGAGATGATTGTGATAGTGGTAATGTGGTAGGGATGATGGTATTGGTCGTGGTAGTGGTGGTGGTATGGATTATGGGGCTGGAGGGAGTAGGCATGATTGTGGTGGTGTAGGTTGTGGATTTTTTTTTTTTTTAATTTTCTTGCAATTAATGTAATAATTGAAGGATATAATAGTGTTTACATAACGTAGTGTAGGTATGTAGTGTTGATGTGATTTTTGAAAGATATTAAGCCATAGAGGAGCCAACATCTTCTATAAGTTACTCCTTTTTATAGAGATCAGTTAAGTAAAACGTTCCTCTTATAATGTTGAAAGGAAATTAATATTCCAATAATGAAAATGTAGTACACACCTGGAAGTGTTATTAAATTAATTGAAAATATTTACTGTGCACGAGAACGTAAAGGAGAGCAACGAGAAGGCGGAGTGATAAAGATCGGAATAAGGATGATACGAATAAATCTTGAACTGCTGTAGTGTAGGACTCTGAGAGAGAATTATATTTCACTACAGGTAACATAACTACTTATTGGCAAATATTAGTCGCCTACTGATAGGACGCGTTACCATATCACCAAGATCATAATTTGTGAGTAATATTTAAATTGCTTCATATTATTTTCCAAATATGTAATATATATATATATATATATATATATATATATATATATATATATACATATATATATATATGTCTGGATTAGTAAATGATCAATTAGAAGAACTCATCTATAATTATTTTCTAAATCTTTCATACGTTAAAGATTATATTTATCATTATATATATATATATATATATATATATATATATATATATATATATATATATATATATATATATATATATATATATATATATATATATATATATATATATATAAATTCTCCATGGGGAAGTGGACAAGAATTCTTCCTCCGTAAGCCATGCGTTTCGTAAGAGGCGACTAAAATGCCGGGAGCAAGAGGCTAGTAACCCCTTCTCCTGTGTATATTACTAAATGTAAAAGGAGAAACTTTCGATTTTCCTTTTGGGCCACCCTGCCTCGGTGGGAAACGGCCGACGTGTTGAAAGAAGAAGAACGATATATATATATATATATATATATATAT
>WNWK01007497.1:0-45000 GCA_009830355.1 Cherax destructor | reverse complement strand
AGGGGTAGTAGTACGTATTGGTACTGATGATTGTGGTGGTTGGGATGACAGTGGTAGTGGTGGTAGAGATGCTGGTGGAGGAAGAGATGATTGTGATAGTGGTAATGTGGTAGGGATGATGGTATTGGTCGTGGTAGTGGTGGTGGTATGGATTATGGGGCTGGAGGGAGTAGGCATGATTGTGGTGGTGTAGGTTGTGGATTTTTTTTTTTTTTTAATTTTCTTGCAATTAATGTAATAATTGAAGGATATAATAGTGTTTACATAACGTAGTGTAGGTATGTAGTGTTGATGTGATTTTTGAAAGATATTAAGCCATAGAGGAGCCAACATCTTCTATAAGTTACTCCTTTTTATAGAGATCAGTTAAGCAAAACGTTCCTCTTATAATGTTGAAAGGAAATTAATATTCCAATAATGAAAATGTAGTACACACCTGGAAGTGTTATTAAATTAATTGAAAATATTTACTGTGCACGAGAACGTAAAGGAGAGCAACGAGAAGGCGGAGTGATAAAGATCGGAATAAGGATGATACGAATAAAACTTGAACTGCTGTAGTGTAGGACTCTGAGAGAGAATTATATTTCACTACAGGTAACATAACTACTTATTGGCAAATATTAGTCGCCTACTGATAGGGACGCGTTACCATATATCACCAAGATCATAATTTGGTGAGTAATATTTAAATGTGCTTCATATTATTTTTTTCCAAATTATGTAATATTTATATATATATATATATATATATATATATATATATATATATATATATATATATATATATATATATATATATATATATATATATATATATATATATAAATTCTCCATTGGGAAGTGGAAAAGAATTCTTCCTCCGTAAGCCATGCGTTTCGTAAGAGGCGACTAAAATGCCGGGAGCAAGAGGCTAGTAACCCCTTCTCCTGTGTATATTACTAAATGTAAAAGGAGAAACTTTCGTTTTTCCTTTTGGGCCACCCTGCCTCGGTGGGAAACGGCCGACGTGTTGAAAGAAGAAGAACGATATATATATATATATATATATATATATATATATATATATATATATATATATATATATATATATATATATATTATATATATATATATATATATATATGTCGTGCCGATTAGGTAAAACTTGCGATTTTGGCTTAAATAGCAACGCTCACCTTGCCATATAAGACAAGTGAAAATTTGTGTATGCAATAATTTCGCCAAAATCATTCTGAACATAACGAAAAAATATATTTCATTGTGTTTGTTTATTATTAAATTAATGTTAACGTATCTAAAATATATTTAGTTGGGTTAGGCTAAATTAAATTGCGCTTGTTTTAATAAGGTTAGGTAGGTTTTCAAAGTTTCTCTTGGTACAAAATTATAAATTCTTACATTAACATAAATGAAAAAATACATCTTTAAACGTATAAGAGAAAATTTTAGAAAGGACTTAATTTTAGATGAGTTCTTGCTAATTGACCAGTTTTACTAATCGGCACGACATATATATATATATATATATATATATATGTCGTGCCGATTAGTAAACTTCGATTTTGGCTTAAATAGCAACGCTCACCTTGCCATATAAGACAAGTGAAAATTTGTGTATGCAATAATTTCGCCAAAATCATTCTGAACATAACGAAAAAATATATTTCATTGTGTTTGCTTATTATTAAATTAATGTTAACGTATCTAAAATATATTTAGTTGGGTTAGGCTAAATTAAATTGCCCTTATTGTAATAAGGTTAGGAGGTTTTCAAAGTTTCTCTTAGTACAAAATTATAAATTCTTACATTAACATAAATGAAAAAAATATATCTTTAAACGTATAAATGAAATTTTTAGAAAGGACTTAATTTTAAATGAGTTCTTGCTAATTGACCAGTTTTACCTAATCGGCACGACATATATATATATATATATATGCAAAAATATATATGTCGTGCCTATTAGGTAAAACTGGTCAATTAGCAAGAACTCATCTAAAATTAAGTCCTTTCTAAAATTTTCTCTTATACGTTTAAATATATATTTTTTTAATTCATGTTAATGTAAGAATTTATAATTTTGTACCAAGAGAAACTTTAAAAACCTACCTAACCTTATTACAACAAGAGCAATTTAATTTGGCCTAACCCAACTAAATATATTTTAGATACGTTAACATTAATTTAATAATAAACAAACACAAGGAAATATATTTTATTCGTTAGGTTCAGAATGATTTTTGCAAAATTATTGAATACACAAATTTTCACTTGTCTTATATGGCAAGAGGAGCGTTGCTATTTAAGCCAAAATCGCAAGTTTTACCTAATCCTCAGAGATGACAATAAACGTACCTCAGGGTAAACTCGAGGTTCTCCCCGGAGCTGTTTGAATATTTTCCTCTCCTACCACCCCCAATATATATTATATAAGTGCTTTATTAATAGATAGAATACATTGACAGAAAACACAAACAGAAATACATTGGTACAATATATCAAAGATTCTGAATTTCCTCCAGCTCCTCCGAAGCCGGACGCGAGCCCAGTATGCAGCATGCATTTTCCCTCTGGATGGCCACGCTGAGGCGCTGGAACATGAAAGTGGCTGCACTTTGGTCCCTGGTGGTGTCGATGAGTCTGGAACACAGTTATTTAAGGAAACGTTTTGCATTTTTCCCCCATGCTCCCAAAGTCTCTGATCCCACTGGGACAAATTGACACTGTTGGCTTATGTCCCTGTACTTGCCGATCTTGTACTCCTCTCTGTGGTCAGCAGCTCCTCCCTGTCGCCCTACACTGTGATGGATGTAGGTGTCAGCCAGTGTCGACACAAAGATATAGTCCCATGCTAAGAGCTTGCTATTCTTCCAAGGATAGATGGTGATCCCTACGTCTAACTTTCTCAGTCGCCGTCTGTTTGAATCCTCCCTTATACACAACTTTCCATGTATGAATCTAATTCCTGGCTATGTCCCAGTAGATGCCTTCCTTTCCCATTACATTGTTAAATGATCCAAACTTCAGAACACCCCTGACTTAACCTGATTTTTTTTTTCCCCTTTTCCCTCTACCTCTTTCTTCTTTCTCCATTGGTTTTTATTTCTTCTCCCTTGGTTATTTTTCCTTTATTATTTATTCGCCATCAGTGTTTTTGCTCTTGCCCATTGTGGGCCCCTAGTTTCCATGCAATGCTCCTCTTTCTTTGTATATGACTGACTCCACTACTACTACCTCCACCACTTCCTCTCTTGTTCCCGTCCCTGTCTGCTGGCCTATATACACTCCCTCCTTCTCTCCTTTTTGTTAGTATGACTTTGTAAATGGTCCAAGTAGGACAGGATCGTCGGCAAGCTCCTCTCTTCTATGTGGGGGTTATTTGTGTATTGTTCCAGTCACGGTATTGTACCTTTGTATTTTATTATATATATATATATATATATATATATATATATATATATATATATATATATATATATATGGGGTCCACCTCTGGTACAAATTGTGGGACCCATAGCCTCAGAGAAGTGGATAAAAAGGCTTTTTGGAAGAAAATTTGGATTTCTTCCTGATGCCATTTGAATATTCCACTTCCCCTACCACCCCATCTTTTTTTTTTTTTTTACTAATAGGTATATTTTATTACATAATATGGTAGAAAAGATTTAAGAGATACATTGTTGATATAAAGATGGCATATACAGTACACGAGATGTGAGAGATACATGTCTAGTACATATTGTTACATGTTTGTCACTGATTATAATGCGAAAATCTCATCCTGCTCTTCCGAGCTGGTGCGCGTGCCCAGAATACAGTATGCATTACCCCTCTGAACAGCAGCGCTGAGTCGCTGGAACAGAAAACTAGCTGCCCTGGGATCCCAAGTTACCCTGTTGAGTCTTTTGCACAGCTCCTTGAGGAACTTAGATGCACTCTTTCCCCACGAGCCAAGGGTCTCTGAGCCTATGGGAACAAACATATAATGATGGGCAAGTTCTACATATTTTCTCGACTTCTGGGACTTCCTGAAGGTGGCAGCTGCCCCTCCTTCCTCCCTGGTGTATTGGAGATAGGTATCAGCCAAGGTAGATGCACATGTGTAGTCCCACACCACCTGCTTGCCTTCTGTCCAGGTTTGAAGAGTGATATCATCTGGACGCTTTTGGCTGCCATCAGATCTGCATAGTTGGGGTGGTTCCCTTACTGCTAGGCATCCGGATGTTGTGAGGCTCCTCTTGATAATGTTATTAACCTCTTCATGTCTTGCAATCTTTCCCTCAGATTTACGACACACAAGACCATGGTACCTATTACAACCTCAGGTTCAATGGCCTGTTAACCTGAGTGTAAAAGGGAGCTTGGAGCAAAGAAACACAGTAGAAAATGCTTTGAATTTGTATTTCCTTCACCAAGCAGTTAGATTAATATCAGACTTTTGTCTTTTCCTTCACCAATATTACAAAAAGGGCTTTACAATTATTTACACTATATACAAAAGAGTAGTATTTAGTGTATGCCCCGGTTGTCTAGGCTAAACAGCAGCCAAAAGACAGACAACCTTTCCACAACCAGCTCTATGCAGGAATTCCAATGACAAACTGTGAGTGGTATGCACGTCCCCTTTGTCATTGTTAAACTCGCATTTTAATTGGCTGAACCGAGTCGTTGATTTGATGATGGGGCCCCATCGCCAAACCCTTAACGATGGTTCGCTGGTTGGAGGGAAGCCTATGTGGGTGTGTTTAACATGCTTCGAATAAAGATTACATACTCTTTGAATGCAACAGTACCCGAATCAGTCTGCTGCTTCACTGCCACAAATACACCTGTGTTCGGGAGAATAGGGGCGGAAAGTCGAAGGGCAACACCAATGCGGATGATCTGTGGGTCGAGGAGTGTGCAAAGGCTGGAGTTGGGAACAGCCAAAATAAAGTCCCCTGCATGAGGAGCTCTCACTGCAAGGAGACAGGCTCTATCCTTCCCTGACACACTCTGAAGCATTGCTGAGGCTATATTCTCTACTATTGGGCCATCCCAGTGCGACTGTTTGTAGTTGATGGGGAGAGCAGGCCTGGTTTCAGAGCCTGTTAGATTATCCCAGATCCTGGCTCCATCAACGAACTTTTGGTCATGGATTCCAATGTTGTCCCTAAGATGTTCAGGGAGAATTGCTGCTACAAGCCCTCTGGATGCAATGCATGAAGACAGGAAAGCAGGTAGAGCAATCTGAGATGACTTGCGGACACCAATGCATCCTAGTCTGCCTGGGAGTGTAGCTTGGTTCCACTGCCCATCTTCTAGAGTAAGGTTAAGTACTTAAGTAAAGATCTGCCTCAGGATACTGTCATATTCGTGCAGTATAGGGTTATCATATGAAGGAGCACATCTTAGGAAATATGTCAACCTGGGCAGACTCAAGCATTTTTCGTTGTTCCATTCTCCTCAATTCTTCCAGTTTCTTCCTGAGAATTGTGTCAATGGCATCGCTTCCCAGAGGTGATCCAAGCAAGACACTATTAGTAGGGGCAATGAATGTTACTCCTGGTAGTTTTGATATCACTGCATCTATCACTTGTTGATTGACTGAGATGATTTCACATTTGGATGGATTCAAGATGAGACCCATTTCCTGTCCCCGTGTCATCACCTGTGTAAGATCATCTAGAAGGGACTCCTTTGTGCCTACTAGTGTGCCATCATCCAGAAACCAGATGTTTAGCTCACTGGTCAGTCTTACTGTGATTTCCCTAACAGCTATACAGAAGAGAAATGGTGCGAGAGGGTCCCCTTGCTGGAAACCCTCTGATTATGTGATTTCATGCTCTCCAAACAGGAGCTTTGATTCCTTGCTATATCCAGCTGAAACAAAAGGGAAGAGACCTGGGAAATGTTCTTGTACAGCTGCTAATACTACGTCTCTTTTCAGGAGATTAAATGCATTCTTAAAATCTAATTTAACCACTGCATTGTCCTCAGGCAGGTTGTCGATATACGTCCTTGTTGCATGAACCGCTGCTTCACTTCCTTGAGAGACCTCAAGCCAAGCTGGTTTGGTTGAAGCATGATGGCTGCCTCTGCGCAATATTGGACCAGCTTCAGCCTCGCCTGAAACCCTGGTAGCCTTGGAATAACGTCTGGGCGAGCTGGATGCCAAGGTATTGGACCGATGTGTATAGTCAAAGCATCGTACCTTAGTATGAGTTCGTAGGTTCAATCTCCATCGCAGAATCATTTTGTAATATGCTGATATATGCGATATTCCTATATATATATATATATATATATATATATATATATATATATATAATTATAATATATATATATATATATATATATATATAATATATATATATATATATATATATAATATATATATATATATATATATATATATATATATTACATAATTGAAAGAAAGGAAAGTTTAACCTGAACACTCACCATTTATTAACTGGATCATAATTATTATTTTTGGAAACACACCCTAACGCTACCACTACAGTTAGAATTTATGATGACCAATGCAAAACTACTCTACATTATGGGTAAGCATCACTTATAGTGGGAGAATTGGGGTCCTCTATGTTTCCATCTTTGTTGCCGAATTTTAAAGGTTTTCCACACTGTTTACCCCAATTCTTCAGTGGGAACGTTTCAGCAATTTCTAAATTATGGATTAAGTCTGATATACTCCCATTAAACTTCGATAACACCTGATTATTAGCTGAATTTTCCACGATGACCGGTGCTCACAAATTACAAATGGCATCCTCCTCTTCGGTGTCACTCCCCTGGCTGTTCTGCATCCCTCCTGCACTCAAAATTTTTCGAAGGGTCCAAATAGCATCACATTTTAATACACAATTATATTATTCATTTATATTATCTACATTTAGGAAAATTATGCAACAAAAATTCACATGTGATATTTTTTTGGCTCTTCTGTTGTTACTGTTGATAATCTATGTAACTGTATTTCTGTATACCTGAATAAACGTACTTAATTACTGTTGTTGCTGCTGATATTTCTGCTGGATCATCTGTTAGTATTGCTGGTGCTGCTACTGATTCTAGTGGTTCTAATATTTTTCTAATGATATTGCTTATGATTGTAGCTTTCAGGTTGTTACTACTGATAGTTACTCATATTGTTACTGATATTGTTACTGATATTGTTACTGATTTTTCTGGTGGTTCTGCTGGTGTTACTGTTTATTCTGTTCCTGATATTTCTGGCAGTTCTTTTGTTTATGCTACTAATGTTTTTGCTAATGTTCCTGGTGATTCTTTTGATATTAATGACTTTGCTCACATCTCACATAGTTCGCTGTTGTTATTACTGATGATGCTATGTTTTGTATGTTTTTTCTTTTGAAAGTAATTAGGTTGCTAATGTTTCTGGTGGTTTAGCTGTTGTTATTACTGACGTTCCTGAAGTTCCTAGTGGTTATACTGTTGTTACTACTTTTGTTGCTGCTGAGGTTTCTGTTGTTGTTTCTGTTCGTTTTTCTGTTGTTACTACTAATGTTGTACTGATTTTTCTCTGTTCTTCTTATATTTTGTATTTGTTTTCCTTATGGCTAAGTCATGTGGGAACTTAAAATGTGTAAATTAGGTGGTGATGTCGTGTGGGTTCGTCAGGAGATACTGGAGTAAGAAATACACACATTGGATGTATTGAGGGGTAGCCCAGGCCTGCCTGTCGAGTCTGCTATGCCTATTGGGAAAATCCATAGGCTCACATGTGAGGGTCTCGTGACGTCACAGCTAGTTGGGATTATCTAAGTGTACTACACAAGTTCACAGTAACACTACTGACAGCTCAGCGATGCTAACATATGGCGTCCACGACATACATCTGACTTATACACAGGATAGACTGTAGGCATACGGCTCTGGGTTGATTCTATACAGTATCAATGTACACAACAATTGAACATAAAGAACTATATATAATAATTGACTGTAATGTATTACAAATTATGATACATCACAAATCATTGTAAATTATAGAATCAATGATCATATAGTTCAACAAAAGAGATTGAGATAGAGAAGAGTGAAGGAGATCGAGAGATCTGTATTCATGTGATCTACGAATTCAGAGGAGAAAGTGTTTAACAGAAAAGGCAGACTTTGTGCACACAAGTCTTTTCTTGTTTATTCTCAGAATTCGGAGAGAACATGAAAACATAAGCAAACAAATTGAACATCAATAAGTTGACATAGTAGACACACAATTTAAATACTCAATAGACTATATTATCTATCTATTGAAATTATTTACATTTGACCCCAACACTGCTAGGGTGAGATTTACATATGCAGAGTGGTCATCACTCTAGGGGGATCAAATTCTGTTGCAACAGCTAACACTTGCCGTGTCTGAGGAGGATGTGAATTGGTATTTACAACTGAAACTTGAGGTTTCCTCACTACTTGTCGTGTATGTAATGAATAATGACAATTAGATCGTTCTTCTGTCTGGTTGTTAGAGGTATAAGGCACTGAGTCAGGAGGATTGTCAGAGTCTGTCGCATTTGTCTGGATGTTAGGAACCTCGTCATCATCGCATACTAACTTCATATGATCTAAATGCGATTTCTGTAACTTTAAACTTATTGCCACTGACATATTCGACTATTCGATATGAGCCAACAAACTTTTTGATCGAGCATAGGCATTGCAGATGTTTTATCAAAATTAGTTAGCATAACTCTAGAACCTACTTTAATTTTGGTTGGCTTTGCTCGAGTATTAGTGACTACTAAATTCTGCTGTTGATTTACTAAGTGATTCTCGGATTCTTCTAAAAACACCTTGAGCTAAGCTGGTATGAGATGCTATGAAATCATCAGGATTGTAATTTGGTTTTGGATTAGACTATAACAACTCCTACTGTAAGCGCTTACAATGCATAATGTGGAGAGTCACCTATAGAGGCATTGTAAGCAGAATTTATGGTACACTGATCATCAGATAATAACTTCATCCCAGGTTGCACTATTGGGATTAATAGTGGCTCTCAACACATCGAGTACTTTCTTACTGAAGGAATAGACAGGCTCGGTGGAGTAGATGGACTCTCCGCAGTTGAAATAGTGAATGTTATATCCAGAAATATTAGCAATGGAGAAATGGACCTTACTATCTCTTACATCATAAAATGATTACTTGTCATACAACTTTTAACCTTGCAAGGATCACTGTCAACTAGGGAATTATCATTATCTGCAACATGAGCGACAACAACAGACACTCTGGTGAGTGCACTAGCTGCAACAGAAATATCTTTCTGCAGACAGCCTGTGACATCAACAAGAGATGGCATTACTAGTTTCAAGTAGTTGTTTTCCGACAACGCATCCCCTGTGGAGGAACTACCACTCGAACTAGTAGCCATCGCATGGATAGGCTCAGTACCCAAGGTTGTCTGATGTTCCTCTGACACCTGAGGCGACTGTACACTATCCTACATGCATAATGTTGTGGGAATTGGATCACAGACAGGAATGACAGGGTTACTAGTGCCTGACCGCTTGGTTTTGGTACTAGATAATTCAAATGTCTATAAGGACGTAATCTGAACTTCACACTCCGCAGCAGTGTGAAACTCTCGGATGAAAGCTGTGTGAACGACTATATTGCCTAAGAGCTAGATGTAGTCTGGTAGTTGGTAAGGAACCATTAGGATTTTGCATAGGTACAACATTGGCCTAACTGACGTTATTCCCTAAGGCATTGCTGGTATTGCAACAAAGGTAGTTGAAACATGGTTTCAGAGAATTTATGCAAAGACAATGAAAGCAAAGAATAACATATTTTTTTTAGATTTTGCCACCGAAGTGGCTAGTTTAATGTGCACCCCATATCCATCCTGTGGACGATAGCGCAAGAACATATGGATACACAAAAGACCTAGGAACTAGGCCCCAAAAGGGACACTAAGTTTACTTAAATTTAAATTAAAGATGCTTGACTAACTCTGCATAAATAAATAAAAATTATAAGACACTGAATGAGAAAAAAACTCACTGAGATTTACTTGGCAAAGATAGAGGAAATATGTTGAAAATTCAATAAAGAAATTTCTGAAAATAAATTGTAAATCAATGCAAAAATGGTGAAATAAAACCAATAAATTGTAAATCAACTGCAAATATGCTGGTATAATAAAGTTTCTAAAGATGAAAAACAAAAATATTATGCAATGATAAACACAAAATAAACTAATAAGATAAACAGGACACTCAGTTAGGAATATACTTAGATTATTACACTGGATTATGATGTGTCACTCTTTTGTAAATACTTATTAATTACTGAAAAAATAGAGCACAACAATAACAGACTACAAATTATGAAATGGAAAATCATTAAATTAAATGAAAATATGTCAAGACACAAGAAAAAAATAATGGTACACAATACTGAAACAAGGTAGATTGCACAACACTTAAACACATATAATTATAATAGGGGAGCGCTAACCCCGTAGGATTACACAGCACATGTGGGGGGCATGGAAGGTATTCTGGCTCAGTTCAGGGAACCGGAGCACAGATCCAATTCCCTAGATCAAGAGCCCCTCATCAACGTCAATGAACCTCCATTGAGGGGTGACATAGGTAGTAGGATGGTAGACGACAACCATCCAATAACGTGTAGGTAAAAATAAACAGTTCACAAGGAGTGAATGACAGATAAATTAATAAAATACTGCACACAATACACAATAAATATATATACACTCAAAAGTGAATTACTTTGTTCAGGTTGCAGAGAAGGGGAAACAACAGACATAAAAAAAAGAAAAAAATTGATAACACTACACTGGGAAATAATTTCAGATCAAAGACTCACATAGAACACAGAAGTACAAAAAAAAAAAATTACGCTAGAACACAAGAGTCTCTGAACAAAAATAATCACTGTAGTTGTAGCAAATGTCTCTATAATGGGATATTGCATCATGAAGGTCTGTTAGCGAGTCAGGTGGAGGATGGTGCCATGGTGCCATGGTGCCATGGTGTGGTGGCTGGCGTCAACTCCTCTCCACTACTCAAAGAATCTAGACGAAAAATTGCGCATGTGCGTGGACCTGCAAACCCAGGCTTTCTAAACATAAGAACATAAGAAAGGAGGAACACTGCAACAGGCCTACTGGCCCATACTTGGCAGGTCCATGTCAAAACCAACTCACCAACAAAAATATTTGTCCAACCCATCCCCATCCAAGGAACAAACCCCGACAACCCCCCTCCCCAACAATTGTGCAAATCCCGTTCAAATCCAACCCTTCTCACTCACAACAACACAGAAATAAGGAACACTGCAGCAAGCCAACTGGTCCACGCTAGGCAGGTCCCCGTAAAACCCAAAACCAATCCCACAAACAAAAACTCCTACCCAACCCACCTACTCCATCCATGGAATATGCTTCGATAATCAGGGCATTATAAAACAGGGTACTGGAAGAGCTGAAGAACCTGGTCCATCACGAGAGCACCACAGGAGCTGAAGCACCTGGTCCATCACCAGGGCACTGAATAAGCCGAAGCACCTGGTCCATCACCAGGGCACTGAATAAGCCGAAGCACCTGGTCCATCACCAGGGCACTGAATAAGCCGAAGCACCTGGTCCATCACCAGGGCACTGAATAAGCCGAAGCACCTGTGTCCATCACCAGGGCACTGAATAAGCCGAAGCACCTGGTCCATCACCAGGGCACTGAATAAGCCGAAGCACCTGGTCCATCACCAGGGCACTGAATAAGCCGAAGCACCTGGTCCATCATCAGGGCACTGAATAAGCCGAAGCACCTGGTCCATCACCAGGGCACTTAATAAGTCGAAGCACCTGGTCCATCACCAGGGCACTGAATAAGTCGAAGCACCTGGTCCATCACCAGGGCACTGAATAAGGTGGAGCTCAGTTGAAATGAATCTCTTGACCCGGCATAAGGATGATTTAACCCGATATATGGAACACGTGGTTAATGGCGTAAGGCTTTATGTGGGTTGCGTAAGCAGTGGCTGGCGCTGAGCGTGTGGCCCATGCTCTGAGACTGGCTGGCGCTGAGCGTGTGGCCCATGCGCGGAGACTGGCTGGTACCCCACACAAAGAATTTACGTAATACTAAGGCTGGTGGCTTAATAAGCCATAGTTATACCACAGGGATGGTGATTATCACTCTGACCAGCGTTTTACTGGTAGCACAAAATGGTACAACATATGGAGACAATAACTTCAAAGATGACCTGGCTTGGCTTACTTCTCTCTAAGCTGGGTTATTAGGTTGGCTTAAGCCCTCGACACTCGCTAGGCTGGGATGGCTTGAATACTTGTAACTATGCACACAGCAGTAATATAGCAGGCTGGGTGGTTGGCTTAGGCTGGCTTGCTGGCTTAGGCTCTCCCCTACAGACTGACTTAAGTGGCTTGGCTTATTTTGCAGAACCCAGCTCTACTCCTCGAAGGTTAGCAAATAAGCACGAAACAACTAACCAGGAAGCTGTGTAAACAAGGCTGGAGAATGCTGGCTTGGCTCTGGGTAGCTGGCGTCTCATCCATTGAGTAGGGTTGGTCTATATCATTTGACTAGTGTAACTTTATAGAACATTTTGTTCATGTAGTGGTTATAAAGTTGCATTGTTTTATACTAATATTTTTCTGTATAACACAAGGAAATTATTTGTAGGATTTTTTTTCCTGTTGTTGGATTTACCATGTTATCTCCAGTTCTTGATTTATTGATTTTCATGTTTGTAACTATTAAGTGTTTACCCACCCCAGACACTACTAGGTAAGAAGATACAAACATTTCTGACTCTTCCATCCCATATCTTAATCTTTCTCAAACCTCCCATATGTACGCCACTCCTACCTCTCCATTTTCTCTATTCCTCTACATCATCCCATGAATTACCAAACCCATTACTGAACTGAACTCTTTAAAACCATTCCTTACTACTCATCATCCATATACTTTATGAGTGACGTTGCCATCAGTACACCATTGATATTCAGTAAGAGTGAAGGCGTCGGTCGTAAAAAAATCTTAACATGATGGAGTTTTCAATAAATAAACGATCGATGCCCAGCTGATCCACTACGTCTGATATATCTCGCTCCAAAATGGAAACGTGACATGACACTCAACACTCGTCCCCTTTACCACATATGTAGTGTGTGCGTGTGTGTACTCGCCTATATGTAGTTGCAGGGGTCAAGTCACAGCTCATGTCTTCCTTCGCCTCTTCCCTGGTTGCTACTAAGTCCACTTTCTTCTTCAAGAACCTTATCGTGCCTCTTCTTGAAGCTATGTATGGATTCTTTCTCTACTACTTCACTAACCAGTTATTTGATTGATGTACTCACCTAGTTGTGGTTGCAGGGGTCAAGTCACAACTCCTGGCCCCGCATCTTCACTGGTCGCTACTAGGTCACTCTTCCTGCTCCATGAGCTGTATCCTACCTCCAGTGCATCACTTCCCAGACTGTTTCACTACCTGACAACTCTGTGCCTGAATAAATACTTCCCAACATCCCTTTGATTCATCTGAGTCTCCAACTTCCAATTGTGACCTCTTGTTGATGTGTCCCATCTCTGAAACATCCTGTCTCTGTCCACTTTGTTGATTCCTCTCAGTATTTTATATGTCGTTATCATATCCCTCCTATCTCTCCTGTCCTCCAGTTTCGTCAGGTCGATTTCCCTTAAGAACAGCTTTCCGACATCTTAATAAGGAATCATTCAGGACCCTGTACACTGTGTACGTAAGGTCTATATTGGAGTATGCAGCACCAGTTTGGAACCCACACCTAGCCAAGCACGTAAGGAAACTAGAGAAAGTGCAAAGGTTTACAACAAGACTAGTCCCGGAGCTAAGGGGTATGTCCTACGAGGAGACGTGAAGTTTGCTAGGCACTCGTATGCTGCAGCAGTTATTTGGTTGATGTGCGCCTCAGATGTTCTCGGTGTTATACTCGCCCCGAGATACTTTTCCTTGAGTGAGATTAGTAATCTTTAACCCCCGAGCCTGTACTCCGTCTGCTGTCTTTCTAGTCCTTCCCAAAACTTGATGACAGTGCACTTGGTAATGGTTAAACTCCAGGAACAACATATAGGACCAGGCTTGCACCCTGTCCTGATCCATTAGTAACCTTTCCTGGTCCTCTTTCGTTTCTGTTTTCATTACTTTCATATTGTGAACAGGGAAACCTCTGAATCTATCTGCACCGGCCGTAAGAGTAACCCTTGTGGAATCCCACTCGACACATGCGCCAACTCTGACATCTCATCACGTACCATCCCTCGTTTTCTAACTGTCAAGTGTTCCCTAATCCACTGTAGTGTTTCTCCTATTCTTGCCTGTTCCTTTATGTTTTGTACCAGTTTGCTGTGCGGTACTGTGTCGAAAAGCTTCCTAAAATCCAAGAAAATGCAGTCTACCCATCCCTCTGTGTTCTGTTCTACTTATGTTACCTTGTAAAACTCCAGTAGCTTTGCGATACAGGATTTTCTGTTTCTGAATCCGTGAAGGTGGTCAAGAATGAGCCCTTTGTTTTCTAGGTGATCTACTTCTCTTCTCCTAATGATCTTCCCCATGACTTTACATTATATACGTGTTAGTGACACTGGTCTGTAGTTTATCGCTGTCTGTCTCCTTAAAATTAGTATTACATTTGCTGTCTTCAACACTTCAGATAGTTGCCCTGTTTCGACAGATTTGTTGAAAATTGTTGTTAGCAGCATATACAGTGCCTCTGCTCCCTCTCATGATCATGAGATGGTACCTTAGCCCATAGCCTTCGAGGTATCTACTTCACATAGCGGTTTCAGCACTTCGTTTGTTCGTAGTGTATCTAGCACTAGCTGGTGTATTCTTCCGCCTTGATTTCGTGGAAAACTTTCTGGGAATGCCTCCCCGAATCTTGCGCTGCGCTCTTCACATACATTCTGATCATTTTTGTTGTGAGTTCCATTGCTTTCTACCTCAGCCTGATTACCTAGTCCTTGACTTTTGGTTTTCTCCTCTTGTAACTTTATACTAACTCTGGTTCCGATCTGGCTTTCGATGCTTGGCCATTCCTATATTACCGCTGGGCTTCCCTCCTTATCCATGCATATTCGTTTCTGGCTCCTCGACTCTACACTTTGTTTTCCTAAGTACTTTGTGTTCTATTTTTTTCATGCTATACCACACTTGGCTTTGGCTTCTCCACACCTCCGGATAAACCATTGGCTCACTCTAGTCTTAATATTGTTTCTGTTGCCCTTTCGTACTAACTTTTTCTATATCTAACAGTACTTTGTGGCCCACATATTCCATGATTTCGTTCCTTATCTTTCTTTTAATTCTCTTCCCCACTGCGCCTCATAAATTAACTGCTTCATGTCTGTGTAGAACCCTCTTTTGAAATTCGAATGTCTTGTAGAGTTGAGAGTAGAACGCATTCCACTTTACAAAATATTCAAAACTTGGGACACACGACCACTTGCACCGAGGGTTTTTTTCGTATGTAATATCTCCTATATCAGCTCAAGGTGATTACAAGGTCCAGCCGTGCTGGTTCGTACTCTCCTCTTTCTCTGGTTTTGTCCTCTAAAATGTTGGTGCATGAAGTTTTCTAGTACTGACTCCAGCACTGTAGGCCTCATGTAGCTCAAGGTTTTCCCAGTCAGTTTTCTTGTGGCTAAAGTCCTCCATGACGAGTAACTTCAGCCGAGTAAATTCAGCTAGTGTGCTCACCATTGCTCTGATGCTTTGATCGTACTTTTATCTTGGTAGTGGATTGTACAACGCACTTTCATCACTTTGTGACCCCCTCGAATCTGAAGTGCTCCTAATATATGTAGTCATGTTTCCCTCCATGAATTCGTCCCATCTCCTAAAGACTCCATTGTATTTTTATGATAACCAGACTGGAAGATATCGACTCTTATCTCCGTGAGCTTTGTCACCAAGGGTGCTATGATGTGTGTGTGGGGGGGGAGGGGAGGTAATCACCTATTTGTATTCACCAATTTGGGGTTGAAGGGGATGAGTCACTGCTTCTTGTCAAGCCTCATACCTGATCGATATGTCCACTCTCTCCTAGCTACAAGACCCTTATCGTACCTTGTTTGGCTCCTGCCTCAACTACTTCACTCTCCAGATTGTTCCTTACTGACAACTCTAAGGCTGAATAAATACTTCCAGACATATCTATCACTTATCAGAGTTTTTAATTTCCAGTTGTTCCCCTTTATTCCTGTGTCCCATCTCTTTAACATTGTGGCAATATACACCTAGTCAATTCTCAGTATTTTCTATGTAGTTATTATGTTTCCCCTATCCCTCTTATCCTTCAATGTTGTCAGGTTGAGTTCCATTAACCCTTCTTAGTAGGAAATACCCCTTAGCTCTGGGAATAGTCTAGTTCCACACCATGCAATTTCTCTAATTTCTTCATTTGATTGAACAGTTGTATGTTCCATACTGGTGCTGCATACTACAGTACACTGTATACAGTATCGTGAATGACTCCTTACTCAGGTATCGAAAAACCATCTGTTTACGTGCTTTACCTTTGATATACCTTTGAAGAGTTTCGAGAGTTTATCTACTCTCTGAGCCCGGCCATGGGCCAGGCTCGTCTGGTGCTTGCCTGGTCAACCAGGCTGTTGCTGCTGGAGGCACGCTGCCCCACATATCCATCACAGCCTGGTTGATCTGGCACCCGGTGAAGATACTTGTCCAGTTTCCTCTTGAAGGCTTCTACACTGGTTCCAGTCGTGTTTCGGATATCTTCTGGTAAGATGTTGAATAGTCTGGGACCCCGGATGTCAATACAGTGCTCCCGTATTGTCCCCACCGCACCCCTGCTCCTCACTGGGTTTATTTTACACTTCCTTCCATATTTCCCACTCCAGTATGTTATGGTAGTGTGCAGATTTGGGACCAGGCCCTCAAGTACTTTCCAGGTATATATTATCATGTATCTCTCTCTCCTCCGCTCCAATGAGTACATGTTCAAAACTTGAAGGCGTTCCCAATAATTTAGATGTTTCAATGGCTCAATGTGAGCCGTAAACGATCTCTGGATTTGTTCCAGCTCTGATATTTCTCCTGCCCTGAACGGGGCCGTCAGCACTGAGCAGTATTCTAAGTGGGGGAGCACTAGCGATTTGAAGAGTGTCACCATCGGCATTATTTCCCTTGTTTTGAAAGTTCTCAATACCCACCCCGTCATCTTCCTGGCTGTTGTGATCTTTGTCTTGTTATGGTCTTTAAAAGAAAGATCAGCAGACATAATTATTCCTAAGTCCTTTACGTGTTCCTTTCGTTCTATGTGGTGACCCACTTGCGTTTTGTATATAGTGTTCCTTTTGAGTTCTTCATTTTTTCCATACCTAAGCAGCTGAAACTTATCACCATTGAACGTCATGTTGTTCTCCACTGCCCACTGGAAGACCCTGTTTATGTCTTCCTGTAATTTTTCAGTGTCCTCTACCGTAGTGACTTTCATGCTTATTTTAGTGTCATCTGCAAATGATGATACAAAAGTGTGCTGCATCAGTTATTTGGTTGATGTGCGCCTCAAGAGTTGTGATGGGTATAATACTTACCCCATGATTTTTTTCTTTTAAAAAGGTTTGCAGTCTTTGACACATTAGCCTGTACTACATCTGCGATCTGCTTTGATCTTACCCAATCATCATGACTGCACTTGGTGGGGTTAAATTCCAGGAGCCAATTGTTGGACCAGGCTTGAAACCTGTCCAGATCCCTTTGTAGTCCTACTTGATTCTCATACGATTGAATTCTCTGCATTAGCATCATGTCGTCTGCAAACAGGGGTACCTCTGAATCTCCCTTATGTCATGTCATTCACAAATACTTGAAAAATCACAATAACATCGCTTGTCACATGCGCCAACTCCTATACCTCGTCACATACCATCACTCGTTGTTTACTTCCCATCAGGTTTTCTCTGGTCCATTGCAGTCCCTTCCCGGTTATTCTTGCCTGCTCCTCTAGGTTTTGTATTAATCTCTTGTGCAGAACAGAGTTGAAACCCTTCTTATAGTCCACGAAAATGCAATCTACCCACCCGTCTCTCTCCTGTCTTACTTCTGTCACCTTGTAGTAAAACTCCTGTAGGTTTCTGACTCAGGATGTGTGTGTGTGTGTACTCACCTAATTGTGGTTGCAGGGGTCGAGACTCAGCTCCTGGCCCCGCCTCTTCGCTGTCCGCTACTGGGTCTCTGCTCTCCCTGCTCCATGAGCTTTATCATACCTTGACTTAAAATTATGTATGGTTCCTGCCTCCACTATATCTTTCTCTAGACTATTCCACTTCCTGACTACTCTGTGGCTGAAGAAATGCTTCCTAACATTCCTTTGACTCATCTGAGTCTTCAGCTTCCAGTTGTGTCTCCTTGTTTCTGTGTTCCCTCTCTGGAACATCCTGTCACTGTCTACCTTGTCGATTCCCCGGAGTATTTTGTATGTCGTTATCATGTCTCCTCTGACCCTTCTTTCCTCCAGTGTTGTTAGTCCTATTTCCCTCAACCTTTCTTCATAGGACAGACCCCTGAGTTGTGGAACTAACCTTGCCGCAAACCTTTCCACTTTCTCTAGTTTCTTTACGTGCTTGACCAGGTGTGGGTTCCAGACTGGTGCTGCATATTCTAGTATGGGCCTGACGTACACGGTGTACAGTGTCTTGAACGATTTCTTGTTAAGGTAACGGAACGCTAATCTTAGGTTTGCCAGTCGCCCATATGCTGCCCCAGTTATCTGGTTGATGTGTGCCTCCGGAGACATGTTTGGCGTTATACTCACCCCAAGGTCCTTCTCCTTTGCCGATGTTTGTAGCCTTTGTCCGCCTAGCCTGTACTCTGTCAGCGGTCTTATTTGCTCTTCTCCGATCTTCATGACTTTGCATTTGGTGGGATTGAATTCGAGAAGCCAGTTGCTAGACCAGATGTCAAGCTTGTCCAGGTCTGTTTGAAGTCCTGCTTGGTCCTCTTCCGATGTGATTCTCCTCATTAATTTCACATCATCTGCGAACAGAGACACTTCTGTGTGTGTGTGTGTGTGTGTGTGTGTGTGTACTCGCCTATATGTACTCATGTATATGTGGTTGCAGCGGTCGATTCACAGCTCCTGACCTGCCTCTTTACTAGTCGATACTAGGCCACTCTCTCCACTCCAGACTCATCTGAGTTTTCAACTTAAATTTATGCCCCCTTGTTACTGTGACCCATCTCTGAAACCTTCTATCCTTATCTTCCCTGTCAATTCCTCTCAGTATTATATATGTCGTTATCATATCCTCCCTATCCCTCCTATGCTATAGTGTCATCAGGTTGAATTTCCTTAACATCTCCACATGTTTGACGAGGTATGACTTCCAAACTGGTGCTGCATACTCCAATATAGGCTTGACGTACACGGTGTACAGTGTCATGAATGACTGCTTACTTAGATGTCAAAATGCTATACTCAGGTATGGCAGGCGCCAATATGTTGCAGCGTTTACTTGCTTAATGTGCACCTCAGGAGATGCACTTGGTATAATGCTCACCCCAAGATCCTTTTCATTAAGTGGGGTTTTGCAGCCTTTGATCCCCTAGCCTGTACTCTGTCTGCGGCCTCCTTTGTCCTTCCACAATCTTCATGGTTTTCCTAATGGTTAGGTTAAACTCCAGGATCCATTTGGCAGAACAAGCTTGCAGCCTGTTCGGATCCCTTTGAAATTTTTCTTGATCCTCGTCTACTTGTATTCTCATTATTTTCTCATCATCAGCGAACAGGGACACCTCTGAATCTTTTCCTTCAGACATATTCACACATTCCATGGGGAATTAAAAAAGAATTTTCCTCTGTAAGCCATGAGTGTCGTAAGAGGCGACTAAAATGCTGGGAGCAAGGGTCTAGTAACCCACACTTCTGTACATTTTACTAAATTTAAAAGAAAAAAATTTCGGTTTTTCTTTTGGGCCACCCTGCCTCAATGGGATATGGCCGGTACTATTTCTTGTATATTCAAATATACAAGAAATAGTACCGGACCCAAGACTGACCCTTGTGGAACCCCGCACTCGATATATTCGCCTACTCTGACATCTCATCACGTACCAACACTTTGTTTCCTTCATGTCAAGTATTCGCTGTTTCATTGCAGTGCTTTCCATACTATACCTGCCAGGTCCTCCAGTTTTGAAACCAGTCTCTTGTGTGGTGCAGTGCCGAAAGCCTTCTTACCATCTAAAAAGATTCAATCTTCCTATCCCTATCTTTCATGCCTTACTTATGTTAGTTTCTCGTAGAACTCCAGTATACTTGTGACACAGGATTTTTCATCCCTGAAACCTTGCATATTGTCATGTATGAGCTACATGATTTTGCACACTATACAAGTCAGTGACACTAGTCTGTAGTTTAATGTGTCCTATTTGTCTCCTATCTTAAAAACTGAGACTGCATTTGCTGTCTTCCACATCTCAGGCAAGTTGCCCTGTTCCCACAGAGTTACTGAAGATTGCTGCTAGCGAACACACAGTTCCTCTGTTCCTCCTCTCAGGGCCGTGCTGTATAACCCCTGTAGTTTAGCGCTTCTTTTGATTAAATAATAATAATAATCTCAAGGCCCATGGAGAATTGTTATCTGGGCCCAACGCTATCAAAATATCTAGTTCACATTGCAGTTTCTTCACCTCCTCCTTAGGTATGCACAGTGTGTCCAGAACTTGCTGTTGCAGGCTACAGCCTCTATTTGCTGGAAGCATTTCTGTCTCTACTGTGAATACTTCTCAACATCTTGTGCTAAGCTCTTCACATATTTCCTGGTCACTCTTTGTGATTTTCCCTTATTCATTCCTTTGCCTGATTACATGTCCCTTGACTGTTGTTTTCCTCCTGATGTGACTGTATAATAACGTTCGCTTGGTTATGGTTTTTGATGTTATATCATTTTCGAACTTTCGCTGGGCCTCTCTCCTTGTGCATGCATATTATTTTCCGGTTCTTCTGCTTAACTCCTTGTTTTCTTGAGTCCTTTGCATTCAATATTTTTTCCATGCTCTAACATACATGGCTTTGGCCTCTTTACACTCTGGTCTTTTCATTGTTTCTGTTAACCCATGGTATGAACTTCTCTGCCTCCCTTCATTTTGTGGAATTGCCTCTTACCTGTGTAGTTCTCTTTCTTGAAGTTTGGCTTCTTCCGTCCCTCTCATGCGTCTTCATTCTCAACTGTTAACTATACAAGGTACTCGAAACTGAGGAACATGTGATCACAAGCGTCAATGGGGGTTTTTGTGTGTAATATCTCCTATGTCTGAACTGTTCATGGTGAATACGAGGTCCAGGCTTGCTGGAACATCCTCCTCTCTCTCTCTCTCTGGTTATATCCCTGACATGCTGGTGCATGAAGTTTTTCAATACAGTCTCCAGCATCTTAGCCCTCCACATTTCTCGTTCCACGTGGCTCTAATTTTTCCTAGTCAATCTTCTTACGGTTGAAGTCCCCCATGACGAGTAACTTGCCCTACTATGTGAGCCCTTCTCGCCATCTCTGCTAGTGTGTGCTCTTATTGTACTCTTAGTCTTGGTTTCTTGCTGTTTAGTGGTGGGTTGTAGATCATTGTGTTTATCATAACGTTGGACCCCCACTCTGAAGGGTTTCTACCGTGAAGTCATCTGCTTCCACTCTGTCCCTTCATCCCATCTCGTCAAAACTCCACTAATTTTTGATGAGCAGTGATTCTTATTTTTACTGTTCTGTACAATTCGAATGTACATTCACTGATTTCCGAAAATCCTAATTAACAGTGGTTTCTATTGTATGATCCTTCTGTTCTGTACAAGGTTCTGTCTTGAATTCAATTTTGACAGTTTTTTCCACCCCAAAAAAGTTGTCTGAAAATTTGGTTAGCCTGGGACATGTCCTTGCTCTTGATGTTTTGATGCCCCTGTTTCTCTATTTTCTCCCAATTACTCTTCTTCATCTGTATTGAGTCTTTCCTTCATTTTTACTTGAAATCCCATTACAAATTGATCCACTTCCTCCTTTTCTTTCTCATTTTTCTTCCTCCAAATATCTCCTGGGTCCACTTAATCATCTTTTTTATGTTGTGTTTAGATATAGTATTCACCTGTAGCACCATCTTGGTTAGAAATCACATGGAAAGGGACTCCGTTAGTCTCCTCCTCCCTCTGCAGCAATCTTGCTGTCCGCTAAAATACTCCTGTTTCAATTCATATTGAGTTCTAAGATCCCCTTTTCCTGCAAAACTTGATAAAGATACTTCTATTCAGCACTGTTTCAGTTACCTTATGAACCTCAAGCAGTCTTACATTTCTTCCTTTCTATCTTATCACATCTCAAAATAAATCTTCACACCACCAAAAACTGTATTCAAAATCTTGATTTGAGTCTTTTTCCCACTCTTCCTTCCCCATTAGTTCCTTCGTTAGAAAAAAGCCTTTCATATGGTTTTGCCTCTAAGCAGTCCATGCCTTTTGAGATCACATAATTTTTCTTTTTTTTCCTCGTTAGGATGCCTGACCTTTTTTAACACTATTACCAATGCAAACTTCGGGGTGCAGAGGTGTGTGTTAGTGTTAGTGTGTGTTGTGTGTTTTTGTTTTTACCTCGATCCTAATCTTTTTACCTAATTATTGGCTTGAAAAAGGGTCGAGCCCCTCAGGCCTCCTGGCCCCCCCGCCTCTTTCAGCTGTATGTTATTGGGTCTCACCTATCCCTCATTTGTCTTTATCACATAGCTCTTGCGTCACTATGTATGGTTCCTGTCCTTCCAACTATATCTTTCTACTATTTTTCCATTCCTCAATTTTTCCTGACAACTCTGTGAGCTGAAGAAATGTTCCTACATCCGTTGACTCATCTGAGTCTTCAAATTCCAGTTGTGCCCTTGCTTCTGTGTCCCATCATGCAAAAAATCCTGTCTTCTCAACCTTGTCAATTCTCACAGTATTTTTTATGTCGTTATCATGTCTCCCTAACCTTCCTTCCTCCAGTGTTGTAGTCCATTCCCATAGCTCTTAGTAAGACAGACTTGTTGACTAAACCTTTGCACTTTCCCTCTAGTTTCTTGACATGCTTGACCAGGTGTGGGTTCCAGACTGCTGCTGCATACTCTATAGGCCTGACATTACGGTATACAGGTCTTGAACATTCCTCTGAGGTATCGAACGCTAATCTTAGGTTTGCCAGTCGCCCATTGTGCCGCAGTTATTTGGTTTGATGGGGGCCCTTCCAGAGATGTGAGGTTTATACTCACCCTAAGGCCCTTTTCCTTGATGGGGTTTTGTAGTCTTTGTCCACCTAGCCTGTACTCTGTCTGCGGTCTTTGCCCTATCCGATCTTCATGACTTTGCATTTGGTGGGGTTAAATTCGAGAACCAGTTGCTAGACCAGACTTCAGCTTGTACAGGTCACTTTGTAAGTCCTCCCTTTGATCTTCATTCGATTGAATTTCCTCATTAATTTCACATCATCTGCAAAAGACACTTCTGAGTCTATCCCTTCCGTCATGTCATTCACATAGCAAGAACAGCACTGGTCCTAGGACTGACCCCTGGGAACCCTCGTCACAGGCGCCCACTGTGATACCTCATCACGCACCATGACCCGTTGTTGCCTCCCTGTGAGGTATTCCCTGATCCATTCCAGTGCCCTTCCTGTTATACACGCTTGGTCTGTGGTGTGTGTGTGTGTGTGTGTGTGTGTGTGTGTGTGTGTGAGAATATTAGTATGTGCAGTGGCGCTGCTAGGGTTGGTGTCACCCGGGGCGGCATCTTTGGTATCACTCCCATGAAATCGAAGGGCGGGGGATGGGAAGAGTAAACTCCAGTTACGTCACTACTACATGACCAGTTACGTCACTACTGCATGACCAATGAGAACGTGTGAGGGGCATAAACCGAACAGGAGAATACTTCACAACTTTATTAATGATAAATTAAATAATCGTAGAAATATTGAGAAAACAAACTCAAATACCTCAACAGATCCTACATTTATTCATCTTCAACAATGAAAAAAAAACTTGAAAAATAAAGAGAAACATTGCAATATTACAGAAACACTAGTTTCAGTTTAACCTTGAGTACAGGAAACATCTCAATGAATCAGATCTTACATTTCCTTGCCTTCAATCCTGCAGAATCATCTATCACATCATCAAAATCAATGCTGTCAACTGACCCATTTTCTATGGACAACATTGCTGAGTCAGAGAATCTGGAATGACTCATTGTGGACCGTAAAAAGCTTTTAATCAGCTTCAACTTCGAGAAATTCCTTTCACAAGAAGCCACAGAAACACATATAGTAAGGAACAACCTCAGACAAAGTGTGAGAGTTGGAAGAAATTCAATGAAATACCATTCAGCTATGAATGTTTGTGCATCTAAAGCAGTCCAGTGCTTAACTTTTTCAAGATCAACATGAACAGTTTGCAGGTGCCTCCTTAGTCTTGGTATTTCAACCTTAAATACCAAGACTAATGAGGCTCAAAATATGATAATTACCTGACCCTCTGTCTGTTTAACCCAGCCTCATATACACCACCACCTGGACCAAACTGACTCGTGGGTGGTGCAGCAGACACAGGATGTTACGTCAGTGATGAGTGATCATAGTGATACCAGGTGGATTAAGGGTTTTTCTAAAATATCGTAAATAAAATTATCGATTTATCGTAGTTTTTCATACAGCGTCATTGATTTTCCCTATATAGGCCTATTTGTACTCTGTAATCATATAATAGGCTATATAGAAACAAAGGATTTTTCTCTCATGTGGCGGTATTAGTGTCACCTTCTTTAGAGGCACTATGATGGTGTCACCCGGGGCGGCCAACACCCCGTGCCCCGTCTTATCACGCCACTGAATATGTGGGTATATATGTGTGTACTCACCTATTTGCACTCATTTGTCTTTTTTTTTTTTTTTTTTTTTTTTTTTTTTTTTTTTTTTTTTTTTTTTTTTTTTTTTTTTTTTTTTTTTTTTTTTTTTTTTTTTTTTTTTTTTTTTTTTTTTTTTTTTTTTTTTTTTTTTTTTTTTTTTTTTTTTTTTTTTTTTTTTTTTTTTTTTTTTTTTTTTTTTTTTTTTTTTTTTTTTTTTTTTTTTTTTTTTTTTTTTTTTTTTTTTTTTTTTTTTTTTTTTTTTTTTTTTTTTTTTTTTTTTTTTTTTTTTTTACACCTCTTCACGTACCATGACTCGTTGTTGCCTCCCCGTCAGGTGTTCTCTGATCCATTGCAGATCCTTTCCCGTTATGGGTGCCTGATTATCTAGCATTTGCACTAATATCTTGTGACAAACTGTGTCGACGGCCTTCTTGCAGTCCAAGAAAATGCAATCTACCCACCTTTCTCTCTCGTGTCTTACTTCTGTTACCTTGTCATAAAACTCCAGTAGGTTTGTGACATAGGATTTCTCTTCTCTGAACCGTGCTGGTTGTCGTTAAAAATTCGGACTACATTTGCCGTCTTCCATACCTCACGTAGTTGCCCAGTTTCAGTGGATGTGTTGATTGTTGTTAGTGGCACACACAGTGTCTCTGCTCCCTCTCTAATTACCAAGAACAACCGAGATGAACCGAGAACAACCGGGAACAAGCTCGGATTCACCGAGAACAAACTACGATTTACCGAGAACATGTTAGATTTACCAAGAACAAGTTAGATATACCGAGAACAACCTATGTCAATGTCTTTTTTGCAAATATCTCATTGGATAAGAAAAAAAGGAACACTGCAATAGGCCTGTTGGCCAATACTAGGCATGTCCATCACAAATCCAACCCACTAGTAGAATAAACGCTACCCAAGAAATAAGCTTTGATAATTCTATTTACTCTCGTGCAAGTCCCACTCAAATCCAACCCCTCTCACTCATGTATTTATTCAACCTAAATTTGAAACTACCGAAGGTTTTAGTTTCGATAATCCTACTAGGCAGACTGTTCCACTCATCAACTACCCTATTTTCAAACCAGTACTTTCCTATATCTTTTCTAAATCTAAACTTATCTAATTTGAATCCATTATTGCGGGTTCTCTCTTGGAGAGATATCCTCAAGACCTTATTTATATCCCCTTTGTTAATACCCATCTTCCACGTGTATACCTCGATCATGTCTCCCCTCATTCTACGTCTTACAAGTGAATGTAATTTAAGGGTCTTCAATCTTTCTTCATACGGAAGATTTCTAATGTTAAGTATTAATTTATTCATTCTACGCTGAATGTTTTCTAACGAATTTATATCATTTATGTAATATGGAGACCAGAACTGAGCTGTGTAATCTAGGTGAGGCCTTACTAATGATGTAAAAAGCTGTAATATAACCGCTGGACTTCTGTTGCTTACACTTCTAGATATAAATCCCAGTAATCTGTTTGCCTTATTACGTACACTTAGGCATTGCTGTCTTGGTTTAAGGTTGCTGCTTACCATCACCCCCAAGTCCTTTTCGCAATCTGTATGGCTAAGTTCTACGTTATTTAACTTATAAGTGCTAGGGTTATGAACACTCCCCAGCTTCAGAACCTTGCATTTATCTACATTGAACTGCATCTGCCACTTTTCTGACCACGAATTATCCTATCTAACTTCGTGTCATCGACGAATTTGCTCATATCACTAATAATTACCTCATCAAAGTCATTGATATATATATATATATATATATATATATATATATATATATATATATATATATATATATATATATATATATATATATATATATATATATATATATATATAATATATATTATTTTTTTTTTCAACAAGTCGGCCGTCTCCCACCGAGGCAGGGTGACCCAAAGAAAGAAAATCCCCAAAAAGAAAATACTTTCATCATCATTCAACACTTTCACCACACTCATACATAATCACTGTCTTTGCAGAGGAGCTCAGATACGACCGCTGAGAATAGTCCCTCCCAGCTGTCACTATCTCAGACCCCTCCTTTAAAGTGCAGGCATTGTACTTCCCATTTCCAGGACTCAAGTCCAACTAAATCAATTAACTGGTTTCCCTGAATCCCTTCACAAAATGTTACCCTGCTCACACTCCAACAGATCGTCATGTCCCAAAAACCATTCGTCTCCATTCACTCCTATCTAACACGCTCACACATGCTTGCTGGAAGTCCAAGGCCCTCGCCCATAAAACCCCCTTTACCCCTTCCCTCCAACCTTTTCTAGAACGACCCCTACCCCGCCTTCCTTCCCCTACAAATTTATACGCTTCTCCAAGTCATTCTACTTTGATCCATTCTCTCTAAATGACCAAACCACCTCAACAACCCCTCTTCAGCCCTCTGACAAATACTTTTAGTAACTCCACACCGTCTTCTAATTTGCACATTCCGAATTTTCGGCATAATATTTACACCACACATTGCCCTTAGACAGGACATCTCCACTGCCTCCAGCCTCCTCCTCGCTGCAGCATTTGCAACCCCTGCTTCACACCCATATAAGAGTGTTGGTACCACTATACTTTCGTACATTCCCTTCTTTGCCTCCATGGATAACGTTTTTTGTCTCCACAGATACCTCAATGCACCGCTCACCTTTTTTCCTTCATCAATTCTATGGTTAACCTCATCCTTCATAAACCAATCCGCTGACACGTCAACTCCCAAATATCTGAAAACATTTACTTCTTCCATAATCCCTCTCTCCAATGTGATATCCAATTTTTCTTTATTTAAATCGTTTGATACCCTCATCACCTTACTCTTATCTATGTTCACTTTTAACTTTCTATCTTTACACACTCTCCCAAACTCGTCCACTAACCTTTGCAACTTTTCTTTAGAATCTCCCATAAGCACAGTATCATCAGCAAAAATTAACTGTGTCAACTCCCATTTTGCATTTAATTCTCCATAATTTAATCCCACCCCTCTCCACAACACCCTAGCATTTACTTCTTTTACAACCCCATCTATAAATATATTAAACAACCATGGTGACATTACACATCCCTGTCTAAGACCTACTTTTACCGGGAAGTAATCTCCCTCTCTCCTTCACACCCTAACCTGAGCCTCACTATCCTCATAAAAACACTTTACAGCCTTCAGTAACTTACTACCTATTCCATACACTTGCAACATTTGCCACATTGCTCCCCTATCCACTCTATTATATGCCTTTTCTAAATCCATAAATGCAATAAAAACTTCTCTACCTTTATTCAAATACTGTTCACATATATGCTTCACTGTAAACACTTGATCTACACATCCCCCACCCACTCTAAAGCCTCCTTGCTCATCTGCAATCCTACACTATGTCTTACCTCTAATTATTTCAATAATAACCCTGCCATACACTTTACCTGGTATACTCAGTAAACTTATTCCCCTATAATTTTTACACTCTCTTTTATCCCCCTTCCCTCTATATCAAGGAACTATACATGCTCTCTGCCAATCCCTAGGTACCTACCCCTCTTTCATACATATATTAAACAAATATACCAACCACTCCAGCACTATATCTCCCCCTGCTTTTAACATTTCTGTCATGATCCCGTCAGTTCCAGCTGCTTTACCCCCTTTCATTCTACGTAATGCCTCACGCACCTCCCCCACACTCACATCCTGCTCTTCTTCACTCCTAAACGATGTTGTACCTCCCTGGCCAGTACATGAAATTACCGCCTCCCTTTTTTCATCAACATTTAAAAGTTCCTCAAAATATTCCCGCCATCTACCCAATACCTCCAGCTCCCCATCTACTAACTCCCCTACTCTGTTTTTAACTGACAAATCCATTTGTTCCCTAGGCTTTCTTACCTTGTTTATCTCACTCCAAATTTTTTTCTTGTTTTCAGCAAAATTTCTTCACAGAGCCTCTCCCATTCTTTCATCCGCTCTTCTTTTGCACTCTCTCACCACTCTCTTCACCTCTCTTTTACTCTCCATATACTCTGCTCTTCTATTAACACTTCTGTTTTGTAAAAACCTCTCATAATCTACCTTTTACTCTTTTATCACACCCTTTACTTCTTCATTCCACCACTCACTCCTCTTTCCTCCTACACCCACCCTCCTATAGCCACAAACTTCTGCTCCACATTCTAATACTGCATTTTTAAAACTATCCCAACTCTCTTCAACCCCCCCACTACTCATACTTGCACTATCCCACCTATCTGCCAATAGTTGCTTATATCTCACCCTAACTTCCTCTTCCCTTAGTTTATACATTTTTACCTCTCTCTTACTTGCTGTTGCCATTTTCTTTTTGTCTCATCTACCTTTTACTCTAACTGTAGCTACAACCAAATAATGATCTGATATATCTGTTGCCTTTCTATAAACATGTACATCCTGAAGCATACCCATCAACCTTTTATCCACCAATACATAATCCAACAAACTACTTTCCTTATGTGCTATATCATACCTTGTATATTTATTTATCCTCTTTTTCATAAAATATGTATTACTTATTACCAAACCTCTTTCCACACATAGCTCAATTAATGGTTCCCCATTTACATTTACCCCTGACACCCCAAATTTACCTACTACTCCCTCCACAACATTTTTACCCACTTCAGCATTAAGATCCCCAACCACAATTACTCTCTCACTTGGTGCAAAACTCCCCACGCACTCACTCAACATTTCCCAAAATCTCTCTCTCTCCTCTACACTTCTCTCTTCTCCAGGTGCATAAACACTTACTATAACCCACTTTTCACATCCAACCTTTATTTTACTCCACATAATCCTTGAATTTATACATTTATATTCCTTCTTTTCCTGCCATAACTGATTATTCAACATTATTGCCACTCCTTCTTTAGCTCTAACTCTATTTGAAACCCCTGACCTAACCCCATTTGTTTCTCTCCACTGAAGCTCTCCTACCCCCTTCAGCTTTGTCTCACTTAAAGCCAGGACATCCAGCTTCTTTTCATTCATAACATCTACAATCATCTCTTTCTTATCATTCGCACAACATCCACGCACATTCAAACATCCCACTTTGACGGTTTTCTAAATTTTTCTTTTTAGTAAGCTATACAGGAAAAGGGGTTACTAGCCCATTGTTCCTGGCATTTTAGTTGAGTTTTACAACACGCATGGCTTACGGAGGAAAGATTCTTATTCCACTTCCCCATGGATATGAAAAGAAAAGCAATAAAAACAAGAACTATTAAGATAAAATCAAAGAAAACTCAGATGAGTGTGTATACATAAACGTGTACATGTTTGCGTAGTGTGACCTAAGTGTAAGTAGAAGTATCAAGACGTACCTGAAATCTTGCATGTTTATGAAACAGAAAAAAGACACCAGCAATCCTACCATCATGTAAAACAGTTTCAGGTTTTTGTTTCACAGTCACCTGGCAGGATGGTAGTACCTCCCTGGGTAGTCGCTGTCTACCAACCTACTACTATTAAACTATTATATATATATATATATATATATATATATATATATATATATATATATATATATATATGTAGGAGGGAAGGGACTATTTCCCAGTAAAAGTGGGCCTTAGACAAGGATGTGTGATGTCACCGTGGTTGTTCAATATATTTATAGATGGGGTTGTAAGAGAGTGAATGCAAGGGTCTTGGCAAAAGGTGTTGGTCTAAAAGATAAAGAAGCAAATACAAAGTGGGAGTTGTCACAGTTGCTTTTGCTGATGACACTGTGCTTTTGGGAGATTCTGAAGAGAAGCTGCAGAGGTTGGTGGATGAATTTGGTAGGGTGTGTAAAAGAAGAAAATTGAAAGTGAATATAGGAAAGAGTAAGGTGATGAGGATAACAAAAGAATAGGTGACGAAAGATTGGATATCAGATTGGAGGGAGAGAGTATGGAGGAGGTGAATGTATTCAGATATTTGGGAGTGGACATGTCGGCGGATGGGTCTATGAAGGATGAGGTGAATCATAGAATTGATGAGGGGAAAGGGTGAGTGGAGCACTTCGGTCTGTGGAGACAAAGAACCTTGTCCATGGAAGTAAAGAGGGAATGTATGAGAGTATAGTTATACCAACGCTCTTATATGGGTGTGAAGCATGGGTGATGAATGTTGCAACGAGGAGAAGGCTGGAGGCAGTGGAGATGTCATGTCTGAGGTCAATGTGTGGTGTGAATATAATGCAGAGAATTCGGAGTTTGGAAATTGGAGGAGGTGCGGGATTACCAAAACGATTGTCCAGAGAGCTGAGGAGGGGTTGTTGAGGTGGTTTGGACATGTAGAGAGAATGGAACGAGACAGAGTGACTTCAGAGTGTATAAATCTGTAGTGGAGGGAAGGCGGGGTAGGGGTCGGCCTAGGAAAGGTTGGAGGGAGGGGGTAAAGGAAGTTTTGTGTGCGAGTGGCTTGGACTTCCAGCAAGCATGTGTGAGCGTATTTGATAGGAGTGAATGGAGGCATATGGTTTTTAATACTTGACGTGCTGTTGGAGTGTGAGCAAAGTAACATTTATGAAGGGATTCAGGAAACCGGCAGGCGGACTTGAGTTCTGGAGATGGGAAGTACAGTGCCGGCACTCTGAAGGAGGGGTGTTAATGTTGCAGTTTTATAACTGTAGTGTAAAGCACCCTTCTGGCAAGACAGTGATGGCGTGAATGATGATGAAAGTTTTTCTTTTTCGGGCCACCCTGCCTTGGTGGGAATCGGCCGATGTGTTAATAAAAAAAAAATATATATATATATATATATATATATATATATATGCTGTTTTTTAACACCTGTACCGTACCTGACTTCAGGCTTTGTACAGTGTGATTTGTTCTCCGTAAATCTGATTTGTTCTTGGTTTATCTCGGTTGTTCTCGGTAATTAGTAGGACCATCACGGAGAGATGTTGTCTTGTTCCACCGCCTTTGAGATATCAAGGTCACTTAGCAGCTTCCTCACCTCCTTCTCGGTTGTGTGTATTACATCCAACACTTGTTGGTATATCCCTTTGTTGGTGTGTGTATCCCTTTGTTGGTGTGTGTGTTAGCCTGTTTGTGTGCATGGGTTTGTGTGTGTGCATGGGTTTGTGTGTGTTAATATTTTTGTGTGAGTGTATATGATACAGTGTGATCATGTTGATGTGTTTCATTGCATGAGTATGTGTGCGTGTGTGATATTAATAATATTCACAGCTCACGTCTGTCAACACCAACTGCTGGAGAATTGACTCAATCATGCACGATTACCGCTGACAATATCCTAGTACCACAAAACACTAATTACTGGGAGCACTGTTAAGGATACTGCCTAGTTGTACTCACCTAGTTGTGGTTGTAGGGGTCGAGTCATAGTTCCTGGCCCCGCCTCTTCACTGGCCGCTACTGGGTCAATCTCCCTTCGCCATGAGCCTTATCATACCTCTTATTGAAGCTATGAATGGATCCTGCGTCTACTACATCACTTTCCAAGCTATTCCACTTCCTGACCACTCTGTGACTGAAGAAATACTTCCTAACATCCCTGTATTCACCTATTTGTACTCACCTATTTGTGGTTGCAGGGGTCAATTCATAGCTCCTGACCCCGACTCTTCACTGATTGCTACTAGGTCCTCTCTCTCCCTGCTCCATGAGCTTTATTAAACCTCGTCTTAAAACTATGTATGGTTCCTGCCTCCACTACGTCGCTTTCTAGGCTATTCCACTTCCTGACAACTCTATGACTGAAGAAATACTTCCTAACATCCCTTTGACTCATAGGAGTCTTCAACTTCTAAGTGTGACTCCTTGTTTCTGTGTCCCCTCTCTGGAACATCTTGTCTCTGTCCACCTTATCTATTCCTCGCAGTATTTTATATGTCGTTATAATGTCTCCCCTAACCCTCCTGTCCTCTAGTGTCGTCAGGCCGATTTCCCTTAACCTTTCTTCGTAGGACAATCCCCTTAGCTCTGGGACTAGTCTTGTTGCAAACCTTTGCACTTTCTCTAATTTTTTGACGTGCTTCACCAGGTGTGGGTTCCAAACTGGTGCTGCATACTCCAATATGGGCCTGACGTATATGGTGTACAGAGTCTTGAACGATTCCTTAGTGAGGTATTGGAACGCTATTCTTAGGTTTGTCAGCCGCCCTATGCTGCAGCAGTTATCTGATTGATGTGTGCCTCAGGAGATGTGCTCGGTATTATACTCACCCTAAGATCTTTTTCCTTGAGTGAAGTTTGCAGTCTTTGGCCACCTAGACTATACTCTGTCTGCGGTCTTCTTTGCCCTTCCCCGATCTTCATGACTTTACATTTGGCAGGGTTAAATTCAAGGAGCCAGTTACTGGACCAGGCTTGTAGCCTGTCCAGGTCTCTTTATAGTCCTGCCTGATCCTCGACTGATTTAATTATTCTCATTAACTTCACATCATCTGCAAACAGAGACACTTCTGAGTCTATCCCTTCCGTTATGTCATTCACATATTCCAAAAACAGTACAGGTCCTAGGACTGATCCTTGTGGAAACCCACTTGTCACAGGTGCCCACTCTGACACCTCGTCACGTACCATGACTCGTTGTTGCCTCCCTGTCAGATATTATCTGATCCATTGCAGTATCTTTCCTGTTACGTGTCCCTGATCCTCTAGCTTTTGCATTAACCTCTTGTGAGGAACTGTGTCGAACATCTTCTTGCAGTCCAAGAAAATGCAGTCTATCCACCCCTCTCTCTCGTGTCTTACTTCTCTTACCTTGTCATAAAACTCCAGTAGGTTTGTGACACAGGATTTTCCTTCCCTGAAACCGTGCTGGTTGTCGTTTATAAGCTTGTGTCTTTCTAGGTGCTCCACCACTCTCCTCCTGATGATCTTCTTCATGACTTTGCATACTATACACGTCAGTGACACAGGTCTGTAGTTTAATGCCTCGTGTCTGTCGCCTTTCTTAAAAATTGGGACTACATTTGCCATCTCCCACACCTCAGGTAGTTGCCCAGTTTCAATGGATGAGTTGAAGATTTTTGTTAGTGGCACACACAACATCTCTGCTCCCTCTCTAAGAACCCACAAAGAAATATTGTCAGATCTTCACCTCCTCCTCGGTTGTGTACTCGCCTATTTGTGGTTGCACGGGTGTGTGTGTATGTGTTTTTTGTGTATTGGTGTGTGTGTGTGTGTGTGTGTGTGTGTGTGTGTGTATGTGTGTTGGTGTGTGTATTCTCCGAGTCGTCTTCGTGGTGGTCGAGTCACAGTTCCTGACTACTTTGAATTTGTGAATTACTGTAGTGTGCATATTAATATTGACAGCGATGAAATAAGACATTTATTTGTAAAATTAATGTTTATTTGAAAAATATACGACAATGATATGATAGATAATTGGTTTGATAAGATATATGACAACCCTTTACTTTTATTAGCATTGCTACATGTTTGGGCATAGAATACACCAATGTTGAACACATTTTTGCAAGTTCTTCGCCGTGGTACAAAGACCTAATAACAGCAGCAATTAGCTTCTCCACAGTTGAACAGTCATGTTGCACAATCCTGCATTTGGTTATTGCCCATTGATTCTCATTTGGGATGAGGTCAGGAAAGTTTCCAGGCCATGAAGCAAGATTCCTGTGAAAATGCCTTCTCTATCAGTTAAGTCTCTTTCCAAAATGGAAAACACATGAGGTGCCATTATTGTGTTTTATCTGTCACTCTTCATCCTTCCCTCAACAATAAAGAGCAGTCCAGGGCCTTTTGCAAAAAAATGCCTCAAAACATCGTCTTTGGTGGGTGTTTTGGCTCATGTTGAGCGTGTCGATTCCAAAGAGGTTCGCCTTTGCTCCATCTCACTGCCACTGATCTTTATCCATATACTTCAAATGCGCCTTATCTGAAAATATAACTTTTTTTCCATTCATCTGTTGTCTTTATCTGTTGCCCCACAGCAGCCGTTTTTACTTCATGGAATCAGTAAATAATTGTTTCTTTACCAGTTTTCTGGCAGTTCTGCCAACTTCCAAGAGCCTTGTCGAACAGTTGAAGAATCAACATTTGTGCCAGTTGAGGCCAAATCCCTCTGTAGATCTTTGCTGGATTTCTTGGGATACTTCACACTATTTCTTATGATAAACTTGGCATCGTCCTGCGTTTTCTTCCACATCTTCCTCGACACAGTGCTCCACAATCCCTAGTGTCATCAGCGCTCTTCAGAATGTGACCGACAGTTTACTTTCCTAGGCTCAAATTTTCAGTGATCTATTGGATACTCATATCATGTTTTCTAGAAGCTGCAGTACTTGCACGCTTCCTATTTGCTACTTCCATCATGAATTTCAGCGGTAATCATGAAATGAAGGAGAGAATTTGGCGAAACCACATTCACTCACAGAGCACGCTTGCAGGAATAGCCTTACAGAACAACAACTATTGTAGTACTGACAAGTCTCAGGGTAAAACCACAGCTGAGTGGATGTCAAAAGTCGGTATCAGTTTCTTCTGAAAAGAACGTAAACTACATTAACCCACAGACTAAGATATATTTTGAAATATTCACAAAATTCACTCCTGTCCCAATTAATTTGCACACTACTGTATCTTACTGAACTTAAAAAAATTGTACTTACTTTCAATGAGGCCAGAAGAATATCGTTTTTACTGAATAGAGAGAAAATAATAGAGCAGAGACTTTCCATAATGTACATTTAGATAACACTATCATTTTTTTTCCTCTTGCAGGAGTTTTCCATCCTTTTTCAAAGCACATATTAAGGGCCCCAACAGAAAGATATAATTTCTTCAGGATATTTGTTGAAGAAGTTTGTTAACACAGAAAGAACTGATGAACCTGTGCCATGCACAGGGTTTACTGGATGTTCACTGCATGTGGCAGGATTTGAGTAAATAAATTATCACTAGCGTTGTGTCCCGGGAGTGATGTCTAGCTTCGGCTAGGCTCCCATACATTGATGCAGAATGTGTAGGTTCGAATCCTGCTCTATACTGAGAGATAATTTTTGTGTGTGTGTACTCACCTAGTTGTACTCATATAGTTGTGGTTGCAGGGTCAAGTCACAGCTCCTGGCATCGCCTCTTCACTGGCCGCTACTGGGTCACTCTTCCTGCTCTATGAGCTTTATCATACCTCTTCTTAAAGCTATGTATGGATCCTACTTCCACTACATCGCTTCCCAAACTATTCCACTTCCTGACTACTCTGTGACTGAAGAAATACTTCCTAACATCCCTGTGATTCATCTGTATCTTCAACTTCCAACTGTGACCTCTTGTTGCTGTGTCCCATCTCTGGAACATTCTGTCTCTGTCTACCTTGTCGATTTCTCTCAGTATTTTATATGTCGTTATCATGTCGCTCCTATCTCTCCTGTCCTCCAGTGTCGTCAGGTCGATTTCCCTTAACCTCTCCTCGTATAGCTTTTAGCGTCCCTTCCAACCCCCTTCTTCCCTTACCTCTGGTCCCCTGTCCAACTAGCTCTTCCTAGACCCGGCACTACTCTCTGACCTGGAGCGCTACATGACCCTTGTCGGTTTAGCTCTTTATTTGATTATAATAATAATTAACCCAACATGATGCTCATGTGTATCAAGCCGCCATGTCATTCCCATGGAACTCAGCAGGGAGTTTCACCGGTGATTCAATAGGGGGTTTCCCCGGTGACTCAGCAGGGGGTTTCACCGGTTTAAGGCCACAACATTTTAAACAGATACTCAGTCCAGCACTCAGGGATGTTTCAGAGACGCTGCAAATTTTTCAAAGTGAGCCTGGCTGGTGATGTCCCGGAGCCTGGCTGGTGATGTCCCGGAGCCTGGCTGGTGGTGTCCCGGAGCCTGGCTGGTGGTGTCTCGGAGCCTGGCTGGTGATGTCCCGGAGCCTGGCTGGTGATGTCCCGGAGCCTGGCTGGTGGTGTCCCGGAGCCTGGCTGGTGGTGTCTCGGAGCCTGGCTGGTGGTGTCCCGGAGCCTGGCTGGTGGTGTCCCGGAGCCTGGCTGGTGGTGTCCCGGAGCCTGGCTGGTGGTGTCCCGGAGCCTGGCTGGTGCTGTCCCGGAGCCTGGCTGGTGGTGTCCCGGAGCCTGGCTGGTGGTGTCCCGGAGCCTGGCTGGTGGTGTCCCGGAGCCTGGCTGGTGGTGTCCCGGAGCCTTACTGGTGGTGTCCCGGAGCCTGGCTGGTGGTGTCCCGGAGCCTGGCTGGTGGTGTCCCGGAGCCTGGCTGGTGGTGTCCCGGAGCCTGGCTGGTGGTGTCCCGGAGCCTGGCTGGTGGTGTCCCGGAGCCTGGCTGGTGGTGTCCCGGAGCCTGGCTGGTGGTGTCCCGGAGCCTGGCTGGTGGTGTCCCTGAGACCATCAGTTGGCAACACCATTCGAAGCCTTGTTGCCATTGCTGCAATGAGAATGGTGAGTCAAGAGACTGCAAACCTGAAACCAACATAGCTCAGTTTTGTTGTTCAACAAGGCTGTGAAGCAGCTGCCCATGCAGCACGATAATACATCAATAACATGTCAGATGAGAAAGCCTCTGATCAAATTAGACCTTGCCAATGCATTCGACTTAGTCAGAGGAGATTCTGCTCTCCAAGCAGTTTGTAGATACTCCCTTTCTTCTATTCTTTCACACAATAGTGTAATAGTAGGACTTCTAAACTATTTTTGGGGGACCGTGAAACTTACTCGTGCGAGTGTGTATGACAAGGGGACCCTCTAGCTCCATTTAATTTCTACCTGGTCATCAAGGAACTCACAGAAACACTCTACAGTGAAGTCAGTATCTGGTTCTTGGATGATGGTACCCTGGCTGGCACTACAGAATCTCTCATAGAAGACATCAGAAAAATAAAGGATGTTGGTGAGAGACTGGGCCTATCTTTAAAACTCACCAAAATGCGATATCTACTGATCGACAGATAATTCAGAATATTAGTGCTGTTTTACCAGGAGCACAAGCCATCGATCCAGCTAAAATCATTCTCCTTGGTGCTCTTTTTGGGTCCAGTGCTGTTGATATGATTCTGAAACAAACAAATCACGGACCTCAGGAGGATGGAAGGCAGAATGAAAGACATTGACACACATGATGCCTTCTACCTTCCCATCAGGTGCCTGTCCCTCCCAAAAATTGCCTACTTCTTGAGATGCTCTCCCGCAGTCCAAAACTCAAGGAATATGACTCGCTTCTATAGGCCATGGTAGAGAGTGTACTGAATCTTTCCCTTGATGACAGACAGCGGTTGGAAGCCTCACGTCCAGTCAGGCTTGGGGGCTGGGAGTACGCAAATCCTCCCATATTGTCCTACCAGCTTTATTATTCTCTTTCATAGCATCAGACGAGTTAATAAAACAAATTCTTCCAGACAATCTTGGTGACTCAGCAGAAATACAGGATCCTAGCTACACCAATGCCATTACTGAATGGGGGAGACTCGCTGCTCTTGCACCAAACCTACTGAAGAACTGGCCAACAAGCAGTCAAGTTGGGATGGCCCCCGTCCATGAAAAGGTGCATGCCAATATGCTCAGGGCTGCAACATCCAACAGAGAGACTGCCTATCTCCAAGCACTGAGTTGGCTTCGCTCTGTGGACTTCCTCCAAACAGTTTCCATTTTCGCATTGGGTACATGCCTTGACCCCCAGAGGCTCTCTGCCTCACTCCCCCAATTCACATGTAATATGCATGTATTTGCGGCCTAAACTGCCCCATAACCAAAGGCTGGCATGCAAGACACAGTTGGATGCCTAGCCATGAGAAAGAACTCCAATCCCCAGCATCCAATAATATTCACAATCCCTCAATCTGCCATGATGGGATCACCATTTATCCTTGGAAGGATGGCTGGCTAGCACCTACATCCATCACAGTGTTCGGCAACACAGTGTGATGCAAATCAAAGAGGGGAGTACAAGAATAGCAAGTACAGAGATATAGGCCATCCGTATACCTTACCTTTGATATACCTTTGAAGAGTTTCGAGAGTTTATCTACTCTCTTAGCCCGGCCATGGGCCAGGCTCGTCTGGTGCTTGCCTGGTCAACCAGGCTGTTGTTGCTGGAGGCCCGCTGCCCCACATATCCATCACAGCCTGGTTGATCTGGCACCTAGTGAAGATACTTGTCCAGTTTCCTCTTGAAGGCTTCTACACTGGTTCCAGTCGTGTTTCGGATATCTTCTGGTAAGATGTTGAATAGTCTGGGACCCCGGATGTTAATACAGTGCTCCTGTATTGTCCCCACCGCACCCCTGCTCTTCACTGGGTTTATTTTACACTTCCTCCCATATCTCTCACTCCAGTATGTTGTTATGGCAGTGTACAGATTTGGGACCAGGCCCTCAAGTACTTTCCAGGTATATATTAACATGTATCTCTCTCTCTCCTCCGCTCCAATGAGTACATGTTCAAGACTTGAAGGCGTTCCCAATAATTTAGATGTTTCAATGGCTCAATGTGAGCCGTAAACGATCTCTGAATTTGTTCCAGCTCTGATATTTCTCCTGCCCTGAACGGGGCCGTCAGCACTGAGCAGTATTCTAAGTGAGGGAGCACTAGCGATTTGAAGAGTGTCACCATCGGCATTATTTCCCTTGTTTTGAAAGTTCTCAATACCCACCCCATCATCTTCCTGGCTGTTGAGATCTTTGTCTTGTTATGGTCTTTAAAAGACAGATCAGCAGACATAATTATTCCCAAGTCCTTTACGTGTTCCTTTCGTTCTATGTGGTGACCCACTTGCGTTTTGTCCATACCTAAGCAGCTGAAACTTATCACCATTGAACGTCATGTTGTTCTCCACTGCCCACTGGAAGACCCTGCTTGTGTCTTCCTGTAATTTTTCAGTGTCCTCTACCGTAGTGACTTTCATGCTTATTTTAGTGTCATCTGCAAATGATGATACAAAAGTGTTCTGGGTGTTTTTACCTATGTCTGCTATGAGGATGAGAAACAGCAGAGGTGCCAGGACAGTGCCTTGGGGCACTGAGCTTTTGACCTCGCTGATGCTGGATCTTGCCCTGTTCACTACTATTTTTTGTGTTCTGTGTTAGGAACTCAAAAATCCATCTGCCTACTTTCCCCGTAATGCCTATGGCCCTCATTTTGTGCGCTATCACTCCATGATCGCATTTGTCAAAATCATTTGCAAAATCTGTGTAAATCACATCTGCGGTTTGGTCATCTTCCAACGCCTCCGAAATTCTGTCATAATGGTTCAGCAGCTGTGACAGACATGATCGACCCGCTCTAAAGCCATGCTGGTTCGGGTGATGTTGGTTGTGCTGGTCCATGAAGTTTGTAATCTGCCGTCTCATCACTCTTTCAAAGATTTTTATGATGTGAGAAGTTAGAGCTACTGGTCTGTAATTTTTAGCTAGTGCTCTACTACCTCCCTTATGCAAAGGAGCTATGTCTGCACTCTTTAAGGCTTCCGGTATTTCACCTAGATCTAAGCTCATTCTCCAAAGAAAATTATGGGCTCGTGCTAATGGTACTTTGCACTTCTTTATAAATAAAGCATTCCATGAATCTGGTCCAGGTGCTGAGTGAGTGGGCATGTTGTCCATTTCTTTTTCCAGTGGGATCCGAGACCCTTGGATCATTGGGAAAGAGTGATACACATATCCTGAAGAAATAGGGTTCCAGACCAAAGGGCAGCCACTTTCACGTTCCAGCGCCTCAGCATGGCCATCCAGAGAGCAAATGCTTGTTGCATACTGGGCTCACGTCCAGCTTCACAGGAGCTGAAGGAGATCCATAATTTTTGATATATTGTGATAATGTATTGATATTTGTAATTTTTAAATAAATGATTTCTGACATACCACTTGTTCGTGGTTACAATAATAAAAAATACTGCATGTAAAGACTAGTACACCAAACGGGGAGGAGAATGAAATTAACTCAGAGGCACCCACACCACCGTATGTCATCGGACCAAGGGTAACACACCTAGCTTGGTTGGGTGCTTGGTTCTTGTAGGATTGTGTAGTCCTGTGGGTTAGAGCATAATGGGTTTTTGCTCACCATGAGGCGGGTCAAAGCAGCATGGGTTCGAATCCTTGGCTAGTCGCAGTGTAGTTATTGGTTGTCAATACCACTTGTGCGTGGTCACAATATATATATATATATATATATATATATATATATATATATATATATATATATATATATATATATATATATATATATATATATATATATATATATATATATATATATATATATATATATATATATATATATATATATATATATATATATATATATATATATATATATATATATATATATATATATATATATATATATATATATATATATATATATATATATATATATAAAATATATATATATACACACATATATATATATAAATATATATACATATATATATATATATATATATATATATATATATATATATATATATATATATATATATATATATATATATATATATATAATATATATATAAACACTGACTCATGACGACGGGCTCCGACCGTACCCCCGGCCTCCTTGACAAGGTACGCAGCGCTTTCAACGAGCCTTCCTGCCAAACTGGTCCAATACGCTAGCATCCAGCTTTACGCTAGACGCGTATTTCATGAGTCGTAGTTCGTTCCTGCCTGAAAGTTTTGGAACCTGCCTTGGAATTCTCTAGCTATATATATATATATATATATATATATATCATTAGATATATATTGTATATATATATATATGTATTAATATATAATATATATATTTATATAATATATTATACTTTATATTCTAGCATATATATATATATATATATATATATATATATATATAAAATATATATATATATATATATATATATATATATATATATATATATATATATATATATATATATATTTTTATATATATATATAATATATATATATATATATATATATATATATGCATTTATTAATAATAATATATATATATATATATAATAAAATATTAATATAAATAAAATATTTTTATATTTTATTAATTTTATATTATATAATATATATATATATATATATATATATATATGTCGTGCGATTAGGTAAAACTTGCGATTTTGGCTTAAATAGCAACGCTCACCTTGCCATATAAGACAAGTGAAAATTTGTGTATGCAATAATTTCGCCAAAATCATTCTGAACATAACGAAAAATATATTTCATTGTGTTTGTTTATTATTAAATTAATGTTAACGTATCTAAAATGTATTTAGTTGGGTTAGGCTAAATTAAATTGCGCTTGTTGTAATAAGGTTAGGTAGGTTTTCAAAGTTTCTCCTGGTACAAAATTATAAATTCTTACATTAACATAAATGAAAAAATATATCTTTAAACGTATAAAAGAAAATTTTAGAAAGGACTTAATTTTAAATGAGTTCTTGCTAATTGACCAGTTTTACCTAATCGGCACGACATATATATATATATATATATATATATATATAATATATATATATATATATATATATATATATATATATATATATATATATATATATATGTCGTGCCGATTAGGTAAAACTCCGATTTGGCTTAAATAGCAACGCTCACCTTGCCATATAAGACAAGTGAAAAATTGTGTATGCAATAATTTCGCCAAAATCATTCTGAACATAACGAAAAAAATATATTTCACTGTGTTTGTTTATTATTAAATTAATGTTAACGTATCTAAAATATATTTAGTTGAGTTAGGCTAAATTAAATTGCGCTTGTTGAAATAAGGTTAGGTAGGTTTTCAAAGTTTCTCTTGGTACAAAATTATAAATTCTTACATTAACATAAATGCAAAAATATATCTTTAAACGTATAAGAGAAAATTTTAGAAGAACTTAATTTTAGATGAGTTCTTGCTAATTGACCAGTTTTACAATCGGCACGAATATATATATATATTATATATATATATATATATATATATATATATATATATATATATATATATATATATATATATATATATATATATATATATATATATATATATATATATATATATATATATATAATATATGTCGTGCCGATTAGGTAAAACTTAATTTTGGCTTAAATAGCAACGCTCTTCTTGCCATATAAGACAAGTGAAAATTTGTGTATGCAATAATTTCGCCAAAATCATTCTGAACATAACGAAAAAATATATTTCATTGTGTTTGTTTATTATTAAATTAATGTTAACGTATCTAAAATATATTTAGTTGGGTTAGGCTAAATTAAATTGCGCTTGTTGAAATAAGGTTAGGTAGGTTTTCAAAGTTTCTCTTGGTACAAAATTATAAATTCTTACATTAACATAAATGAAAAAAATATATCTTTAAACGTATAAGAGAAAATTTTAGAAAGGACTTAATTTTAGATGAGTTCTTGCTAATTGACCAGTTTTACCTAATCGGCACGACATATATATATATATATATATATATATATATATATATATATATATATATATATATATATATATATATATATATATATATATATATATATTATATATATATATATATATATATATATATATATATATATATATATATATATATATATATATATATATATATATATATATATATATATATATATATATATATTATTTTAGTGAAAGGGTAGGCAGCTAAGGAAGGGGTAGCAATAATTTTGAAAGATCATCTGAGAAGAGGGAATATAAATGTATAAATTCAAGGATTATGTGGATCAAAATAAGGGTCGGATGCAAAAAGTGGGTCATAATAAGCGTGTATGCACCTGGAGAACAGAGGAGTGTAGATGAGAGAGAGAGAGATTTTGGGAAATGTTAAGCGAATGTATGGGAACTTCTGAACCAAATGAGAGGGTAATTGTGGTAGGGGTCCAAAATGCTAAAGTAGGATAAACATTTAGAAGGGTGTGGTAGGCAAGTTTGGGGTGCCAGGTGTAAATTATAATTGGAGCCCTTAATTGAACTTTGTATAGAAAGGGATTTAGTTATTGGCAATACATATTTTAAGAAAAAGAGGATAAATAAGTATACAAGATATGATGTAGGGCGTAATAACAGTAATTTGTTGGACTAAGTATTGGTAGATAAAAGACTGTTGAGTTGACTTTCAGTATGTACATGTTTATAGAGGGGCCACAGATATATCAGATCACTTTTTAATTGTAGCTACAGTGAGAGTAAAAGGTAGATGGGATACAAGGAAAATAGACGCAACAAGTAAGATACAGGTGAAGGTTTGTAAACTAAAAGAGAATGCAGTTAGGGTAAGATATAAACAACTATTGGAGGATAGATGGGCTAGTGAGAGTATAGGCAAAGGGGTTGAAGATGTATGGGGAATGTAGTGTAGAGTGTTCAGCAGAAGTTTGTAATTATAGGAAAGTGGGTGTGGGAGGGAAGAAGAGCAATTGGTGGAATGATGATGTAAAGAGAGTAGTATGGGAGAAAAAGTTAAGATATGAGAGATTTTTACAAAGTAAAAGTGATGCAAGGAGGGAAGAGTATATGGAGAGAAAAAGAGAAGTTAAGAGAGAGGTGAAACAATGTAAAAAGAGAGCAAATGAGAGAGTGGGTGAGATGTTATCAACCAATTTTGTTGAAAATATAAAAAGTTTTTGAGTGAGATTAATAAGTTGAGGAAGCCTAGGGAACGAATGGATTTGACAGTTAAAAATAGGAGAGGAGAGTTATTAAATGGAGAGTTAGAGGTATCGGGAAGAGGGAGGGAATATTTTGAGTAATTGTTAAATGTTGATGAAGATAGGGAAGCTGCGATTTAGTGTATAGGGCAAGGCTTAATAACATCTTGTAGGAGTGAGGAGGAGCCAGTTGTAAGTGAGGGGGAAGTTCGTGGGGCAGTGGGTAAAATGAAAGGGGGTAAGACAGCTGGGATTGATGGGATAAAGATAGAAATGTTAAAAGCAGGTGGAAATATAGTTTTGGAGTGGTTAATGCTATTATTTATTAACTGTATGGAAGAGGGTAAGGTACCAAAGGATTGGCAGATAGTGTGCATAGTTCCTTTGTATAAAAGCAAAGAGAACAA
>WNWK01007496.1:0-93402 GCA_009830355.1 Cherax destructor | reverse complement strand
GTGTAATGTGTACTACATATGAAGGTGTAATGTGTACTACATGTGAAGGTGTAATGTGTACTACATGTGAAGGTGTAATGTGTACTACATATGAAGGTGTAATGTGTACTACAAGTGAAGGTGTAATGTGTACTACATGTGAAGGTTTAATGTGTACTACATGTGAAGTTGTAATTTGTACTACATGTGAAGGTGTAATGTGTACTATATGTGAAGGTGTAATGTGTACTACATGTGAAGGTTTAATGTGTACTATATGTGAAGGTGTGATGTGTACTACATGTGAAGGTGTAATGTGTACTACATGTGAAGGTGTAATGTGTACTACATGTGAAGGTGTAATGTGTACTACATGTGAAGTTGTAATGTGTACTACATGTAAAGGTGTAATGTGTACTACAAGTGAAGGTGTAATGTGTACTACATGTGAAGGTGTAATGTGTACTATATGTGAAGGTGTAATGTGTACTACATGTGAAGATGTAATGTGTACTACATGTGAAGGTGTAATGTGTACTACATGTGAAGATGTAATGTGTACTACATGTGAAGGTGTAATGTGTACTACATGTGAAGGTGTAATGTGTACTACATGTGAAGATGTAATGTGTACTACATGTGAAGGTGTAATGTGTACTACATGTGAAGATGTAATGTGTACTACAAGTGAAGGTGTAATGTGTACTACAAGTGAAGGTGTAATGTGTACTACATGTGAAGGTTTAATGTGTACTACATGTGAAGTTGTAATGTGTACTATATGTGAAGGTGTAATGTGTACTACATGTGAAGGTGTAATGTGTACTACATGTGAAGGTGTAATGTGTACTACATGTGAAGATGTAATGTGTACTACATGTGAAGGTATAATGTGTACTACATGTGAAGATGTAATGTGTACTACAAGTGAAGGTGTAATGTGTACTACAAGTGAAGGTGTAATGTGTACTACAAGTGAAGGTGTAATGTGTACTACATGTGAAGGTTTAATGTGTACTACATGTGAAGTTGTAATGTGTACTATATGTGAAGGTGTAATGTGTACTACATGTGAAGGTGTAATGTGTACTACATGTGAAGGTGTAATGTGTACTACATGTGAAGATGTAATGTGTACTACATGTGAAGGTATAATGTGTACTACATGTGAAGGTTTAATGTGTACTACATGTGAAGGTGTAATGTGTACTATATGTGAAGATGTAATGTGTACTACATATGAAGGTGTAATGTGTACTACATGTGAAGGTGTAATGTGTACTACATGTGAAGGTGTAATGTGTACTACATGTGAAGATGTAATGTGTACTACATGTGAAGGTGTAATGTGTACATGTGAAGGTGTAATGTGTACATGTGAAGGTGTAATGTGTACATGTGAAGGTGTAATGTGTACATGTGAAGGTGTAATGTGTACTACAAGTGAAGTTGTAATGTGTACTACATGTGAAGGTTTAATGTGTACTACATGTGAAGTTGTAATGTGTACTACATGTGAAGTTGTAATGTGTACTACATGTGAAGGTGTAATGTGTACTGCATGTGAAGATGTAATGTGTACTACATGGGAAGGTTTAATGTGTACTACATGTGAAGGTGTAATGTGTACTACATGTGAAGATGTAATGTGTACTACATGTGAAGGGTGCCAGAGGTCACCAGTTTCCTTCAGCACGCAGTAGAAGATGCCAGGAGTCACTAGTTCACCAAACACGCAAGTCAAATAATAATAATGATAATATCTTTATAATCTATAAAATTATGTATCTCATATTACAGTATATATACCAACACATAAAACAAAATACTTTATAGTAGACTCTTATCCTAGGCAGCCTACCAGGAGAACTGTACAGGTATACCAGGAGAACTGTACAGGTATTTCAGGAGAACTGTACAGGTATTCCAGGAGAACTGTAAAGGTATACCAGGAGAACTGTTCAGATATACCAGGAGAGCTGTACAGGTATACCAGGAGAACTGTACAGGTATACCAGGAGAACTGTTCAGGTATACCAAGAGAGCTGTACATGTATACCAGGAGAACTATTCACGTATACCAGGAGAGCTGTACATGTATACCAGGATAACTGTACAGGTATACCAGGAGAACTGTTCATGTATACCAGGAGAACTGTACAGGTATACCAGGAGAACTGTACAGATATACCAGGAGAACAAAATTTCCTTCTTAGAAAACATGACAGCCTTGTATAACAGCTGGGGAAATAAAATGGGTGGGTCAGATGGGGCTAACTTAGAGGGCGCTGGTGTTGTCCTGGAGGACAGTGCACCATATGGGGATGATGTCCTAGAGGACAGTGCACCATATGGGGCTCATGTTGTCCTGGAGGACAGTGCACCATATGGGGCTCATGTTGTCCTGGAGGATAGTGCACCAGATAGGGATGTTGTCCTGGAGGACAGTGCACCAAATGGAGATAGAGGCCCTTGTGATAAAAAAAAATAAAGGCAATGTTATACAATTTCCAGAATTACAAAGTAGCAATACAGCTGGAGATGGAACACAAGGGGATGATGCCTCGGGAAACAGTGTTGACACATTACCAGTAAAAACTGCTGGATACACTGATGTCTGTACAAGGGCTGTAGGCAGTGGGGAAACAAAAAAAAAAGCACCAGTAGAGAATGCAGCCACAAGAAATCCTGACAAACAAAAATCCAATCTATGCAAATTCTATGCCTTGGGTATCTGCAGGCATGGTATATCTCGAAAAACAGTTGGGACATGCACTTTTCACCATCCCAAAAAATACCGCACCCACATTACAACAGGAGGGTGCAACTCTTCTTCTTGTGATTTATTTCATCCCTAAATGTCACTCGTCAGTCCATGAAAGACAATGCTACAATATATACTGTCAGACACATCATCTAAAGGGACAAGAAGATACAGATCACCCAGACCATGGCAAACAAAAGAGGGCAACCAAAACCTCTTCTCTTTTTTTAGTGGCAGGAAGGAAAAAAAGACTGGAAAGAAACGACGGAAATCCTACACCAGATGAAAACACTACTGGAGTGGAGCTGCAATCATTGGCCTCCACTCCAGAACAACAGATATTAATGCTAGCAAACAAAGCCCCCCTAAATTCTGACAATATAACTACATTTATCTTTGCAAACATACAGGGTCTACAGCCATCAACAAACAACAAAATACCTTACATCAAGGAACTGCTCACGGTGTCAAATGCATTGTTTGCTGCTTTCTCAAAGATCCACATAAAGGATCATTTTCGCAACGAAATATGAATCCCAGGTTATAACCTATTCAGATGCGACCGAGTAAACAAGTAACGCGGGGGAGCTAGCCACTATGTCACAGAATCACTCATTTGCTCGGAACTACTGAAAACCTCAAAGGATGGAGTTGAAGTTTTGGCAGTAAAGATTGAAAACAAAAACCTTGTCATTGTGAAAATCTCCTAACTCCTGCCCCAGACATCTTGCTGTTGGTTGATTTCAACTTAAGACACCTAAAATGAAGGAATGCAGCAAATAATATTTTAGCAGAGATAACTCCAGGAGGCAGTTAAGATGAAAATTCACACACACACATATGAACTATTAAATTTCTTCAACAAATTCACCTTAAACCATCAAGTAATACAGCGAACAAGACTGGAAAATACACTTGACCACATCTTCAATAACACTGATGATCTGATGCGAAATATAACAGTATCAAAGACAATACACTCAGATCACAACATAACAGAGGTACAAACATGTATGCGCAGGGCTCCTGACCAACAGATGGTGATTAATTTTGAGGGAGCCTTCACCAAATTTAACTTCAATAACAAAAACATACAGTGGGATCAAGTCAACCACCACCTAAATGAAACAACTGGGAAGATACCCTGAATAACATGGATTCGATCCTTTGCCTAAAAAGAATTAACTCTGTAGCACTTGAGGTATGCTCAAGGCACATTCCTTTAAGAAAAAGGAAGAGAAGATGTAACCTAGAAAGAGAGAGAAGCTCCCCATACAGGTGAAGGAGAAGAATCACAGGCCTCTTGGTAGGGACTTGTATATCTGAAATACGAAGGGAGGCACTGGTCAGAGAAATAGCAAATATCGAACTTAAGATTAAGGGATCATACAGGAGACAAGAAACTCAAGAAGAACTTAAAACCATCAATGAAACTAAAATATTTAATTTCATGTGCCAAATCTAGGGCAAAAACAACATCCAGTATTGGACCCCTGCTTAAAAGAGATGGGACTTACACAGATAACAGCAAAGAAATTATTGAGATACTGAAGGCCAAATATGACTCGATATTTAGTGAGCCGTTAACCAGACTAAGAGTCGACAATCCAAATGATTTTTTTTATGACCGAGACTCAAAATCTGATCGATTCAAAAATCTCTGATAATATCTTAACACCACAAGACTTCGAAAAAGCAATAAATGACATGCCCATGCACTCTGCCCCAAGCCCGGATTCTTGAAACTCCGTGTTCATCAAGAACTGCAAGAAGCTCCTTTCACATACTTTTAGCATTCTATGTAGAGGGAGCATGGACACAGGGGTCATTCCATAATCACTAAAAACAAATACATAGCCCCTTCCACAAAGATGACAGTAAAGCAATTGCAAAAAATTTCAGACCGACAGCACTAACGTCCCACATCATAAAAATCTTTGAAAGGTTTTTAAGATGCAAGATCGCCACCCGCTTAGATACCCATCATTTACACAACCCAGGGCAACATCAGTTCACAGCAGGTTGCTCCTGCCTGTCCCAACTACTCGTTCACTATGACAAAGTCCTGGATGTTCTGGAGGGCAAACAAAATGAAGAGGCGGTAAACACAGATTGCAAAAGTCTGTAACCATGGTGAAATAACTCACAAAATGCACGATAAAAGAATAGCAGGAAAATTTGGTAGATGGATTTATAACTTCCTAACAAATAGAACACAAAGAATAATAGTAAACAGAGTAAAGTCTGAGGAGGCTACGGTGAAAAGCTGTGTTCCACAAGGCACAGTACTCGCTCCTATCCAGTTCCTCATCCTCATATCTGTCATAAACAGAAATGTAAGCCACAGCATCGCGTCCTCCTTTGCGGATGACACCCGAGTTTGCATTACAGTGTCATCCATCGAAGACACTGCAATCGGACATCAACCAAATTTTTAAGTGGGCCGCAGAAAATATGAAGTTCAATGAAGAGAAATTTCAATTACTCCGATATGGAAAACTCGAGGAAATTAAAGTATAAGACAAATTCCAACCACAGAATAGAGCGAAAAACTAATATGAAGGACCTGAGAGTGATAACACCAGAGAATTTCACTTTTAAAGATCACAACAATGTATCTACGAAACCTGCTAGGAAAATGATAGGATGGATAATGAGAACATTCAAAACTAGGGATGCAAGCCTTTGATGATTGTCTTCAAATCGCTTGTTCTCTCTATGCTGGTATATTGCTGTACACTAACGGCCCCTTTCAGGGCAGGCGAAATTGCAGACCTGGAGAATGTACAGAGAACTTTCACGGCACGTATAAGTACTATAAAGTACCTAAATTACTGGGAACGGTTGAAGTCCCTTGATTTGTATTCCCTGGTATGCAGGCGAGAAAGATACATGATAATATAGTCTTGGAAAATCCTAGATATACTAGTCCCAAATCGGCACATGAAAATCACTCCCTACGAAAGCAAAAGGAGTACGCTAAGAGACAATACAATATGTGTTAGGGGCCCAAGACTGTTCAGCGGCCTCCCAGCTTACGTAAAGGGGATTACCAATAGACCACTGACTGTTTTTAAGAAGGCGCTGGATACCTAAAATCAATACTGACCAGCCGGACTGTACTTTGTAAATGGTCCAAGTCGGACCGAAACGTCGTCGTAAGGTTCTTTGTCCTATGTGCTAGTTATTGATGCATAATTACTTCACTTACTGAACAGAATTTGCAACGGGTTCCCACAAGTTAACACTTCAGAAATCAAGGCACCTGACCCAATGAAAGCTATGGATGATAGAAGGCTCCAGCTTCACCCTGTACCCTACGTGAATTCTCCTACGATACAGCATATAGCAATAATTAACCTTCACAGATTTTTGGAAAAATCTAAGATTGAAAATGTACTGTAGTGAGATATAAGAGTGCTCTTAAATACACGCAGGGACTCTTAACCTAGAGAGTGAGAGAGAGAGAGAGAGAGAGAGAGAGAGAGAGAGAGAGAGAGAGAGAGAGAGAGAGAGAGAGAGAGAGAGAGAGAGAGGAGGGAGAGAGAGAGAGAGAGAGAGAGAGAGAGAGAGAGAGAGAGAGAGAGAGAGAGAGAGAGAGAGCAACCTGCAATTTTGTCCGTATGAGGTCGTGTCAGGCAAACATCTCCCAGTGGAATTATGAGAGCTGGTGGTGGTTGGGGGGCGGGGGTCCTGTACCCCTCCACTCGAGTTGATGGTGATTACAGCTGTGGACGTCAGGGGAAAAACAGGGGGATGAGGGGGAGGAGGGGTGGGGTGGAAGTTGTCTTATGTAGGAGGTAGTTAGGGTAGTTTAGGGAACAGATAAGGGCTTCATTGGAGGCACCGGTTAGTGGTGGTAGGAAGGGAGTAGGGGGGAGGGGTGTACAGGTGAATGCTTATGGTGTAGAGATGACTCTTCTTTTTCTACATCGGGGAGTCCGCAGCTAAAACTTGGTCCTTAAACTAGGGCTTGAAGTTATTCCTGAGACCAGGGAGTGTAATTAGGCCGAATGATTGATTGGACAGTAGGGAGCTTCAAAATAAGAAGAGGCCAAGCCAATGATAATACTCTATAAAGCATAATATACTAATATCTTCTTGTAAGCAACATGAAATTATAGGTTTAGAGATGTACAGAGAGCTTTCACTGCCTTTGTCATTTAAAACATGTAAATTGTTGTTAAGGCCTAAAATCCATACTCAGAAGCAGACGAGAGAGAGATATAACATACGCCTGGAAAATACTAACGCGACTGATTTGAAACCTGCAAACTAAAATCTCTCTTTACGAGGCCGGACGTCGCACAAGTCGGGCGGACGACTTTTCACGACACTTCCCTCAAATATAATAAAAATAGCGAGTACGTGTCCTGTGTGCAACTGAGGAACTTCACGAGATCCAGTCGATTCCTGATGAACCATGCTGTAGTAACTCCTTCAGGCTGCGTGTCACGAACACAGCTGCTCACGCCACTTTAATAATCTGAGACCATTACAGTGGCGTATATGTGGTAAGGCCACACTAACCATCAGATGTGTTGGATATCAGGCAAAACTTCATACCAGGTCATACAACTATGTGGAGATAATATCTGTAATTTCAGGAGACAACCCAGGTACCCACCACTGGTAATGACAATTAACAGCCATTTTCTCAGTGTTAACTCGCGCTATCAAGAAGAACAAGAAGGTGGACCACTGGTGTACAAGCTAAAGGTAATCACCTATTGGAGAGAAATTATCATTTTATGGGAAGTTAACTAGCTGGCGACACACTATTATTATTATTAGTAGTAGTACTTTACCTGATATTTTTATATGTATTATTATTATTATTATTTGCAAGTTTCCAGGTATACACCTGTTGCCAACGTTCACGTAGCATAATACAGTACCTGGGTGAGCGTCGACTGAGTGGATTCCTTGAAAGTGGGAATGGATAGGGCTGAGCATTGAAATTGAAATGTATTAAAAGAGTTTGATCATGCAGATGGAACTCATCATCGTTAACTCGGATGGGATATATATATATATATATATATATATATATATATATATATATATGGTTTAGAAAGACACTGACATATTTAGTAGAAAACGTTTCGGTCCTGGGACCTTGATCACTTCTAACATACAGAGGTTGAAAGACATTATATAAAGGTGGAGAGTGAGGTGTGAGTGACGTTGGTGACGTTGGGATGAGGACGGATAGACGATGAGATCATGTGACTCCTGTGTTGCTGGGTTGAATATCATGTATGCTAATGTTTTAAAAATTTTCCCTGTTTCGCCTACATATTTCTTGTGACAGAATCCACAAGGGATGGTGCAGACGCCTGTTGTGGAAGTTAGAGGTGTGGAGCTGCGTTTCGTAGTGAGGTCTTTGATAGATGACGTGTTTATGGTGGAAATGTTGATGTTATTCTTAGCAAGTGCCCGGCGAGTATTCGTGACAACATCACCACATAGGAGCACTATGAACTTCTTCGAGGGCTGTTCCATGGACTGTTTGTTGAGGATAGCTTGTGTCTTGAGTCTGCAATCTCGGATGAAGAAAGATGGGAACTGAAGACGTGTAAAGACTTGTGTTATGTAAATACATTCTTCTTCAAGAAAACAAGGACTGGAGATGCGAAGAGCTCTCAGGAAGAAGCCAATGAGGACTCCTCTTTAGTGCGGGTGTCTTGGTGTGAATAGAAGTGTATAAGATCGTCCTTGTTGGTAGGTTTTCTATACACTTTGAAGAGAAGTTTGTCACCGTCGGTATATCTGCACAGGAGGACGTCGAGGAAAGGAAGTTTGCCATCCTTTTTGAGTTCAAGTGTAAACTTTATTGACGGTTCGGCTGCATTGATTTTGTTGAGAAGGGCCTGGATATTGAGACGTCTCGGATAGAAAACCAATATATCATCAACGTATCTTAGCCAGGTAACGGTGTTGGGAATGAGGGTGCTGAATTTCTCTGTCTCTAGGTTTTCCATGAAGAGATTGGCAAGCCCAGCACTTAGCGGGCTGCCCATTGCCATACCAAAGCTCTGTTTGTAACAGTTGTCCTGATACTTGAAGAAGTTGAAATTAACACAGAGATCCACTAGACTGATGAAATCTAGAAGAGGAAAAGGGAGGTCGTGGTTTTCAGTAAGCCTCTGTCCCAGAATGTTTATTGCAGCGTCAGTAGGAACGTTGGTAAAGAGGGCTGTGACATCGAAGGAAGTCATGCTTTTGTTTTTAACATTCAGGTTGGAAATTCGAGAGAGAAGGTCACCTGAGTCACGTGATCTGATCGTCTACCCGTCCTCATCCCAACATGACATTCTTCAGGTCACCAGCGTCACTCACACCTCACTCACGTCACCAGCGTCACTCACACCTCACTCTCCACCTTTATATAATGTCTTTCAACCTCTGTATGGTAGAAGTGATCAAGGTCCCAGGACCGAAACGTTTACTAAACCAACTTGTCGGTATTTATTACCAAGGTTTATTACCATACACACACAGCACCGTCGGTGACAGAAGACTATTGTCAGGAATGAATTTCAGGTCCACTAGACTTTATTGCTGTCGCTTTGACCTTCAAGTTTGAGCAGAAAGTCAAGAAGTTTGTCTCCCGCTTGACCTTCAGGCACTTCCTTGCCCTCGCATCTCTCTCTCTCTCTGACACACTGTATGCGTGTGGGTAAGAAACAATGTACTGGGGATGGATTAAGACGTACACCAGATAGATATGCCATTTAAATTCATTCAAAACCAATAAAGTGCAGGGTACAAATGAACGTCGTTCCTCTTTCAAAATACTGATTTCTTTTCGACCTCATGGGAAGGCGGGAATGCTTATTCCCGTCCGTCAGAAAGACCAACCAGACCATTTACGTCAGCAAGAAAGACGGGTAGTTTATTCCCGTCAACCTGGAAGACGGGAAATTCATTCCACTCAGTCAAAAATACGGAACAAGCCTTTGCCGTCAGTCAAGAAGACGGGATATACCCTTCCATGTAGTTAGGAATACAGAACAAGCTTGGAATAGATGGATCTGTTTTCTCGACAGATCTATCTATTCCTGTCAGCCCCGAAGACAGAACAAAACATTACCGTCACACTCTAAGACGACAAACATTGTACTTTCTGAGCTAGGCATTTTTAAATGTCACCAAAAAAAAAAAAATGCTTCCCAATCAGCGTAAAGAAGAGGCCAGTAATTACCCTCCCTTCTTGGCCCTGTGGGGGGAAACAAACGAGAGAGAGAGAGAGAGAGAGAGAGAGAGAATAAATATTAACTTTTTCGGAGTATTTTTTGTTTTTAAGTTTTGTTTGTGCCGGGACAAGGTAGGTTTGCTGGGGAATACACGTGTTGTGTGACGTTATTTTTTTTTTAAATAATGATAAATCTTTAGCCATTTTATACATCTCATCCCAACTAATACCTCTTTCATCCCATTCATTCCTCCCCCCACCCACCACCACCACCCACCCACCAACCACCACCCACCTCCACACACCCACCCACCACCACATCAGTAACAAAGAATCATATGGTCTGGCCAGCCTCCTATGTAAACAAAGACCTCGAGTACTGCTTTACTCAGGTATCTGTCAACATCTCATCTCTTTGCGTATACACCACTTTATATTTCTGGTGCTCTTATTACTACCGCCACAGCTCCGCTTCCGCTGCTTCTTTAGGTGTTTCCACAAGGTCTTTATCACTGAACATTGAACAAATTAAATGCTATTAGGCAAGAATTCTTTAATACCTAAAATAAAAAAATTAAGTAAACTCTTGGTGAATACACACAGAGACACAAACACTTTTTGTGTTTCCAAAAGACAATATTATATTTGCGTATACGATATATTCTGTACCAGGTTTTTTTTCACACCATTGAATTTGCAAAATAAAATCAGTTATATTACCTCGGCTCATTGCAAAGCCAGGCACTATCGACGATATACAAACCCTCCCCCATCTACCTCTGAATGAGGAAACCCTCAACACAAACATACCTGGCTCTTGTTCCCACTGTGTAACTACCCTATAGCATAGGGTAGCAGCACATCAATGAGGTATCCTGTATTGCTAAATAAAAAAAAGTCTGAATAACACCCAGGTACAGTTTACTGCTAGGTGAAGGGGGCAGCAGGTGTCAAAAGATTCTCCCTGTGATCTCTTACTTTTAGGTTGCTAATGTACCTCCTTTCATAGAGCTTCGTTCCATTACTTTGTGTCTTACAAGTAGTCTTGAATAGCAAATACTTTCGTGTTTGAGGTCTTTCTTCTGCTTGAATGAGATCATCTCGTATACTCGAGGTGAGAACGTGTTTAGTTCCCAGAATCTGTATCTTAAGTTTATCTTTGTAATCTGTGCACTGTTAGTTACCATTTTGTCCTAGGCACATGTCAATTAGACACTAGGCCTGTTGTATGTATGTGTGTGTGTGTGTGTGTGTGTAACGAAACACTTCGAAATGTTTCGGCCCCGCCGGGAATTGAACCCGGGCCCTCCGTGCGATAAGCAAGAGCGCTAGCCACCATGCCATCGGGGCGTGTGTGTGTGTGTGCAAGAGAGAGAGAAAGATGTATATATATATATTATATATATATATATTATGGTCGAAGCGGCTAGGTATCCATCCTGTGGACGGTTGCCTAAGAAAATATAGTGACACAAAGGCCTAGGAACTAGACCCCCAGTTCAGATGGTTAGAAGTACACATTCATTTACATCTTCAATTCGCTTTATCTCTTGCAAGAAGATTTATGTCTGGCATTTTATATCCATTAATAAAATTCCCTGACATCTCACACATGTTATTGCACTACCTTTATAATCTTCAATATGAGAGCGTGAGGGAGGGAGAGTGTACACGAGGTGAGAACGTGTTTAGTTCCCAGAATCTGTATCTTAAGTTTATCTTTGTAATCTGTGCACTGTGTGTATGTGTGTGTGTGTGTGTGTAAGAGAGAGAGAGAGAGTGTACACACAGAAATGTCATCTGAGGTAGTGACGATTCACCATAGTATCCCCCATGCGACGGCTTCCCAAGTGTCACGACCGGGGCCACAACTCAGGCTATTTTACGACCTGCCTTAATTGTATTACAAACCCTAATGCTCTGGAGCGACAAGGGATTCATCCCCCCCTGGAGAATGGGATTGCTGCCTCGGTAATAAATGACCCCACGAGGTCCAGCCCAGCAAAATTTTGAGAGAGAGAGAGAGAAGGCGGAGGCCGAGAAGAGAGGACCAAGGAAATAGAGAATATACACCTAGTAATAAACGTACAAATATGAACGCGCTTTCTGCTTATTATTCGACTACCTAGTTTGCCAGACGTACCTCAGTGCCGTTGTTATTAAAAAAAAGTTCTATGATTTACTGTACGCTTTTGTAAGTTAATGTAACCAATAACAGTCAACACTAACCCATGGTCACCTAACTTAGTAACATAAATGGGAATTAAATAATAGCTGGAAATGTTACGAATCTGAAGTATCACAATAAGGATAGGATGGAGGATGAAAGATAGGGTGAAGGATAGGATAAAATATAGGATGGTCGGTGAAGAATAGGATGGAATATAGGATGGAGGATGAAGGATAGGGTGGAGGATGCATGAATGATTGCTCTTACAGTTACCTAACTTAAGTATTTTCCCTCAGATATAATAATCAACCCAAACTTCACCCCACAAACTTCACCCCACAAACTTCACCCCACAAACTTCACCCCACAAACTTCACCCCACAAACTTCACCAAACTACAACCCACAAACTATACCTCAAAACTTACTCCCCACAACCTACACCCAGCAAACTACACTCCACAACATACACCCATCAAACTACACTCCACAACCTACACCCATCAAACTACACCCCACAAACAAGCATCAAGAAGGGTAAAACGTCGTTTTAAGTCGTTTTACGATACCTTAATGTTGATTACGGCCTACAGCATTTCCTTCTACAGTTCAAGAAACTGCAACTGCCCTCTCTTTCCTCGGATCAAACATGGCTGTCTCCCATTCCCCATTCTGTTTTTTTTTTCTCCTCCTTATTTTCAAAAAACTCTTTTTGTTTTGCTTTACTTTCTTTTGCTTCACCCTGTATCTGTGTCCAAGAGTTGGTTCCTCGCTTCTCCTCTTTGTCACGATTTCCATATTCGAGTCTCTTCCTATGCATTGTTCTCCCTGACACGGGTCTTTCTCATCACTTCTTTCTCTGTTTTTAAATCTTCTTTGTTATTCTTTTATTCTTTTGTGTGTTCCGTTTTCTTTGTGTAATATGTTGCCTGTTGTTTTCTGTAGGCAGTGTTTCCAGCTGCCTTCTTCAGGCAGTGTTCCCAGGTCATGCAGGCAGTGTTTCCAGCTGCCTTCTTCAGGCAGTGTTCCCAGGTCATGCAGGCAGTGTTCCCAGGTCATGTAGGCAGTGTTTCCAGCTGCCTTCTTCAGGCAGTGTTCCCAGGTCATGCAGGCAGTGTTCCCAGGTCATGCAGGCAGTGTTCCCAGGTCATGTAGGCAGTGTTCCCAGGTCATGCAGGCAGTGTTTACAGGTCATGAAGGCAGTGTTCCCAGGTCATGCAGGCAGTGTTTACAGGTCATGAAGGCAGTGTTCCCAGGTCATGCAGGCAGTGTTTACAGGTCATGCAGGCAGTGTTCCCAGGTCATGCAGGCAGTGTTCCCAGGTCATGCAGGCAGTGTTTACAGGTCATGCAGGCAGTGTTTCCAGGTCATGCAAGCAGTGTTTACAGGTCATGAAGGCAGTGTTCCCAGGTCATGCAGGCAGTGTTCCCAGGTCATGCAGGCAGTGTTTACAGGTCATGCAGGCAGTGTTCCCAGGTCATGCAGGCAGTGTTTACAGGTCATGCAGGCAGTGTTCCCAGGTCATGCAGGCAGTGTTCCCAGGTCATGCAGGCAGTGTTTACAGGTCATGCAGGCAGTGTTTCCAGGTCGAGCAGGCAGTGTTTCCAGCTGCCTTCTGCAGGCAGTGTTCCCAGGCCATGCAGGCAGTGTTCCCAGGTCATGCAGGCAGTGTTCCCAGGTCATAAAGGCAGTGTTCCCAGCTCATGCAGGCAGTGTTCCCAGGTCATGCAGGCAGTGTTCCCAGGTCATGCAGGCAGTGTTTCCAGGCCTTACAAGCTATCACGTAACCAAATAATTTTCAAAATAGCTTCTAGTATCCGGTGGCGCCGTGAGCCAGCTTGTAGCGCAGGCAATGGGCAATTAAATTGATTTATAAAGCATGCACTAGAGTGTAGTCTTGGCTTAACAAAGTCCCATCACCCCAACGTATATACAATCAATATGTACAGTGTACAGTGTTCAGGGACATGTTCGACTTAATGAGTAGAATTTAGGTGAGAGTTGGAGAATATACTCGCTATTACAGCCACAGTACACCCATTCAGAGATATAGAATTGATTTGATCAAAGGCACTAAAGTGTCTTATCTGGGGTATTTCTAGAGATATGGTGACGTCTCAAGGCTGCCAACTCTCCCTCTGAAACATGAGAAGGCCGCAGCACGCAGTAAGCCGCCTCTTACGAGGATGGTCTTCCATTCTAGAACGCTAAGACTAACCGTGTTTCTGGCTGGCTAGGATGACATGAAGGATGGAGGGTTTTTAATGGAGTATGTCGGATGTAGGACAAATGCTCGATAACAGAGTTAACCCTTTCAGGGTCCAAGGGGTGTCTCCGAAACTCGTTCTCAGGGTCCAAGAATTTAAAAAAAAATTATTTTTTCTTATGAAATGATAGAGAATTTTTTTCCGATCATAACGCCATAAAAATTATGAAATTTGATCGAAAACTAACGGAATTATGCTTTCGCGAAGTTAGCGGTAGCCATGACACTTACGCATCGGCGATTTCGCCCACTTTGAGCCCTATTTTCGGCAAATTCCAATGTTTCAGTCAACTAAAATTATAGCTATTTCGCTAGAACTCCAATTCTTCTATCGATTGAGTAGAAGAAACCGCCTATTTACCAATTACAACTACCCAAACTAGTGGTCAGAAAATGGCAATTTGGCCAATTTCACACAAATTTCAAACGATGCCAATTTCAAAATAGGGTTCAGAATAAACAAGACAGACATTCCTGGCACTAAAATAACGTCTTTCTGTTCATTAGTCACGTTTCCAGGCCCTCTTACATTACTTTTGCTTTTCATTTTGAATTTTTATTCTCACAAAAAATAGATGATTTACTGTTATGTATACAACTGCATCATTGTAAAAATGGTATAAATAATATTAGAGCACTTGTGCATGAATATTAGACTCGCCAGTTGATGTGTATTGGATGCATGGTGTGATTTGTTTACTCTTGAACATCGTCAAAAATCGAACATTTTCGCTATTTTGAGCTGAATTTCAAGGTACTTGTCCTTGTCAAACCAATCAAAATCATCTCTATGTCTGTAATATATCTTCCAATCTATCAAATGAGACCAAAAAAACTAGAATACATCAATAAATACCATACGAAAATAGACTGCAAAGTCGCTGTTTTAAACCAAAGTCACGGTCAGAGTTTTTTTTTCCTCATTATGCACTGTGTGGTGCAGGAATTTTTTTATACTGCACACACTGACCGCACAGACCCATTCTATCACATCTAGGCCTAACAGCCTGTTTCTGCTTGATTTGAGGGCGCTAGAATTTAGGCGTACTAGTACGTCAATAACCCCAGGGCGTAAGCCGTACTAGTACGTCAATAACCCTGAAAGGGTTAAATTAGCCACTCGTGCACACAACACCTGCCTGATGCACTCGGCGAGTGTCTTATACGCTGGTGCAGGTGGTGTTCCCTGCTCTCTACTGTAGGTTACCCTTGTTCTTCCGCTGTTGTTCAATTTGTCCTGTGGCACCCTCTTTCCCCTTTTTTTCTTACAATCCTCTAGTTCCACCACCCATCCCACTCTTTCTATTTCTCCTTCGATCTCTTTCCCCTCTCTCGGGGTACCATGTCTCCTTTCTTCTTTTCCATCTCTTCTCCTATTTTTCCCCCTCGTTCGCTTCCTCTGCTGCCCCTCCTCCTCCTCGTCCTACGTTTTGCTCTCCCTCCTCTTCGTCACTGTTCTCTTAATCATCCTTCTGTTATTGATCTGCTTCTGTTTATTCTCTTTCTCTCTTTCCTCCTCCTGATCCCTTTTTTTCACTCCTTCCTCCTCCTCTACTCTCTTTACCAACATCTTATTTCCTTCCCCCCCCTTTCCCTGGCGGCAGGTATCCCGCAGAAGGTATCCCGCAGAAGGAACCCCTGTCATTCCGCTGCCATCTCTTGCTAGACTCAAAGTATCCGAACCTCTTGCTTGGCACACACAATGTTTTAGACACTTTTTATTCTGCCACATACTTTATTCGAAACTCTTGTTTGGGTTACTCAGTGTGTTTGCAACTTTAGTTTCTTACACGTGCCCAAACTCTTGCTTCATGACACACTGATGTATCTGACACTCTTGCTAAGTGAAGCACGTAAAGTGTCCAAAACGCCTGTTTGATTACACAAAGGATCCGAAACTCGAACATGTTGACAAGAGATAATGAAGCACATGCTCCTCACACAGCTAAACACATCATTAGCGGGTCCAGAGCCGTAGCTCAGCTCCTTCGGGCAAGGCATGGTAGAGATATTTAATATTTATATGTTCATCAAGGTAAATATCTCTTACGGGATGCTTACTCAAATGGATTTTTCTCTCCAGATGCTGCGAGGTTTCTGCTTTTCTATCCTTGCCTCATATACCTAGATAATACAGTTTAGGTCTTAAACTAGATAGAAGTTCGTAGTTTTTCTCGGCAGATAGGATTGATGTGGACTTCCAGGTCTTCTGCTGTCTGTCTTTACCTCGTACTCTCACGGACTTCCCAGTGATAATCTTGCAGCGTAAATCATTTGACTGAGCTTTATATAACTCATGTCAGTTACTGTATTTCACATGCCAGGAAATGAGCTTGAGTCCTTGCAAGTCATGAAAAACCAATGTGACACATGTTTGTTTCAGTCTTTAGACTACACTGACAATCACTGGGGGTGAGGAGCTACACTGTGGCCTTGGTGAGGCGACGGGAGATGTTCTCTGAAGAGATTTACAGTCTAGGGGTCACAGTTAGTGGCTGCTGCTAACACTTCCCTGTCTAGTAGATGACGAGACTGAGTCATCTTACTCAAGTCCTCATTAGCATGGCTGCTGCAGCAATAGTCACACTATTATTACTACTACTGATCCTATTAAAACAATTACCAATACTAATGCTACCTTTAACGAAACCCCCTTGAGGGAGGGTTCTTGACGCCAGTGATAGGCTCGTGCTTCAAGGTACTGGACCTGGCCTTCCTTTCCTCTGATCGAACCTGATTGCCTCACATTCCCTACCTGGCGCTATATGACTCCTATGGGTTTAGCGCTTCCCCATAAGTACAATAATGCTGCAAATAATAATAATAATAATAATAATAATAATAATAATAATAATAATAATAATAATAATAATAATAATGCAGACTTAGCAGTTTTATAATAGCATTGGCAATTTAGTGAAAATGCACTGGTAACAGGAAATCCTTCTAATACGACGTTTCGCACATGGCTGAAGTTTGAGTAAATACACTGCCTTGGATGTTTCTCTCAGAGCCTGAGCTCATGGTGGCTATTAGTCTTAAAAGGCCTTGTATTTGATCATTCCCGTGTAAGTGATCAAGCCCAGCCTTGCGCGAAACGTCGCACCGAAAACAAGGATTTCCCTGCTACTAGTGTCTTGATTTCTATTTGTCAGCAACTTACCATTGTCTTCTAGTAAGAGTAGTCTTTCTAGAAATAGTTCTAACAGCCAAACTAATAATAATAAGAGAAATGTAAAAATCTCTATCCAACTTTCTAATTAATTATTCATTTTTCTCAACTTAATTTTTTTCACAGAGTTCTTTAGGTAGGCTGAATAGCTGGAGGGAATACATAGTGGGGAGAGAGCCTTCTGGTACACTATTCAAACCTCGGCTGTCTGGACAGAAAAAAGTGCTGATAAACCGTTATTACTCCATAAACGACAGCCTCTATATAGACCATAATGTCGTCTGTTTTCTGTCGTTTCAGTGTACTCTGATGTACCTGCATTATCTCTCTCTCTCTCTCTCTCTCTCTCTCTCTCTCTCTCTCTCTCTCTCTCTCTCTCTCTCTCTCTCTCTGTGTTTTAAGATACTAGATAACATTGCCAGGGTCTTGAAGACCTGCGTGCCTTCTAAATGTCTTTTATCGGGACCACTTTGCCTACTGCCACTTACGTAAGAGTACCACTGATAGCAAATCGGCATAACAGGACCAGCTTTCAGTGTAATACACACACACACACACCCACACACACACTCACACACACACACACACACACACACACACACAGCCACAGAATACTCAGGAAGTGGAATAGTCTAGAGAAAGATATAGTGGAGGCAGGAACCATACACAGTTTTAAGACGAGGTATTATAAAGCTCATGGAGCAGGGAGAGCAGAGACCCAGTAGCGGACAGAGAAGAGGCGGGGCCAGGAGCTGAGTCTCGACCCCTGCAACCACAATTAGGTGAGTACACACATATATATATACAACAGGCCTAGTGTCTAATCGACATGTGCCTAGGACAAAATGGTAACTAACACACTCACACATATACACAGCACACACACACACACACACACACACACACACGTCGTGTTGTCATTACTCAACGGAGAGAAAATGGTCATTGAACAGAAACTTCGTCGTCGTGAAACAGAAAATGGGAAATGATTTGTTTTCCGCTTTCTCTTGGGAGGAGACGAAAGGTTTTTAACACGCAACTTAGTGGATTTCCTTCACCTTCCTAAGAGCCGTGAATAAGACAAATGTGCAACACCTGGGCACCTTTACCGAGAGACGTTTCGCCCACCAGAGGCTTCATCTATCCAATAGGGAAAAAGGGGAACGGAGTCTTTCATAGTGGAGCCAGTGAAGGTTACACATGGGTCTTATTAATAAAATATACAAATAACCCGCACATAGGAAAGATGAGCTTACCACGACGTTTCGGCCCGACTTATACCATTTACAAAGTCACAATGTGACTTTGTAAATGGTCCCATCCTGGATAGATCTGTCATTTCAGCAGAGCCTTCAACACATGAGGGATGAGGGCGGCCTTACTGTTATGTACAAGGCCAACATTGTCAAAGTGCCACACTTGGCTCCACTTCGAGGACAGCGAGAAGCAAGCTTCTATACCACAAGACGGGCAGCCAGCAGCAACTTCACTCTGGCTGTACCCTTCTCCAGAACATCACTTAATCTGAGATCATTTATCCCCAGGATGACTCGAGTCTGGAACACATTCGTACATCATTATGATGTCAACGAGATAAAGTCAGTTGATCAAATGAAAATGCTGGCCCACAGATGGTCCACAGCTGGACCACAGATGGCTCCAACTTCATCCTGTTTCCTACTTGTATGTTTCATAACAATAAAAATGCTTTCAAATGAGCTGATGTAGGTAACAGCTCTTAGCTTGTTAATAAAGTTAGGAATACTTAACTTGTAAATAGCTTGTCAATAAAGTTAGGAATCCTTAACCTTGTCAAACCCTGTGTAAAAAAAAAAAAAAAAAAAAAGAAGAGAGGGAGAAGAAGAAGATTTAAGAAAAAGATGATAAAGAAAGAAGAAAAAAAGAAAATAGAAAAAGAAGAGGAGTTTCAAGAGAGGTAGGTAGAGGCAGACATGACGAAGAGACTTAGAAGAGTAATAAAAAAATAATGACCCGGAGACTTGACTCAAAGTGGGCGAGGAATGTCAACACGTGACACGGATCTCCACTCTCCTTCCCCTCTCTTTATCTCCCTCTATCTCTTCTCTCATTTTCTCCATCCATACCTAACTCTGTACCTCTCTCTTCCTCGCCACCTACTTCATTCTACTATTCCGTCTTTCTACATAAATATTTCCCCCCTAACTACTATTCCCTCAATCCTCTATGTTCTCCTGTCTTCCTCCGTCCCTTCCATCTTCTCCTTTCATTTCCTCTCATCCATTCCTTTCCCTTCCTCCCTCCCACTACTTATATATTTATACAAATATTCAAATGAACTAATAAATTAAGTATATTTTTTAAATGTCATCCAAAACTTATTCATCAGCATTAAATTTGGCAGACATTACCGCTGATGAGGACCTCAGATCGAGATCAAAATATACCAATTAACTGTTCTCTTGTCTTTGAATCCATAGCTTGGAGATTTGGAGGTGCTGGGCTTTTAAAAGTATTATCTAGAGGGCTGAGGAGAGGTTCAGATTTTACGGACATTTAGAGAGGATGGTACAAAATAGAATGATTTTGAGGGAGTATAAAGCTGTAGTGGAAGGCGTGGGAGGGTTGGAGGGAGGGGGTAAAGGAGGTTTTGTGTGCGAGGGGCTTAGACTTCCAGCAAGCGTGCGTGAACGTGTTAGGAGTGGAGGCAAATGTTTTTTTTGACTTGACGTGCTGTTGGAGTGTGAGCTAAGTAACATTTATGAAGGGATTCAGGAAAACCGGTTAGCCAGACTTAAGTCTTGGAGCGCCTGCGCTCTGAAGGAGGGGTGTAAATATGTTGCAGTTTTTGTTAACTGTAGTGTCAACACGCCTCTGGCAAGACAGTGACGAAATGATGATGAAAGTGTTTCTTCTTCTTTGGGTCACCCTGCCTCGGTGGGAAACGGTTGATGTGTTAATAAAAAAAAAAACTGTTTTCAAATGCATGCTAGCTTCCTTCTACCATTTACAAGTATTCACAACAGTTTGAAGTCCCATCATTACCAATATTATTTACCTCAGTGATAGATATTAATTTTGTGATTTTTTTTCACAAAAATTTGCATAATTGAATTTAGAATATATAAAAAAAAATTAGTATACACTCATTGTTTTGGCAAAAGAAGCATTGCCGTGTGTGCCAAGTCAGTAATTTCAGCTAGAAAAGCTTGAATTCTTCCGTGGATGAAGGACTGTTGGGTCACCTGGGGTCTGAACCGAGAACTTTAAGGAATTTACACAAGGCGCTGCCACTTCCCTCCCCTCTCTGTACCACCAACACGGGATTCGAAGCAACGTAATTCAACTCGACAAAGAGGCGCTTACCAGGTGCGCATACCGGAAGGATCGACAGATTGAGGTCTCTTTGTGGATTCAGTGTCTCCTGGAGCGTGCTGAGAGGTCTTTGTCCGGCCGAACAGTTGCTCCGATCTGTTCAGATAAACCAAGAAATGCTTTAGTGGCCAAGTTGCTGCAGACTCCAGCGTCCAGGGGGTGAATTCCTCGTCTTCTCAACCACATATTATTGTCTCACTGAGTAACAACATACTCGCCATGCTGCATGTTAGGTGTTGTTTTGACAGAGAAGAAAAACTGCTCAAAACCGATGAAAATGTGGTTTTGGCTTCCTGAAAACAGCAGGTAATACATTGAAATCTATATTTAGCCTGGGAGTGAGACGTTGCCTGCGATGGGAAGCCATTCACCCAGGACCTCATAGTTGACACCCAGACCTACTGGTTGTCCCCTATGTCTCCTGATAGACACAATTTTTTTTTTAGTAGTTGGAGATAGTCAGGAATTTACTTGAAAATTAGACACGTGCAACATCTGAGTATTTTTATTGTAGACTTTTCGCCAACCAGTGGTTTTATCAATACAAGGACATAATGTGAAGAATTATATACAAAAGATGAGGAAATGAGTCCCACAGCCTCGGAGTTGGTGAAGTCTCTTCTCAAACATCTCTACTTTCTCCAGTTTCGTGACATGACTGACCAACTGTGGGTTCCATACTGGTGCTGCTGACTCCAGTATGGGCCTGACGTATGTCATGAATGACTCCTTGCTTAGGTTCCAGGAAGGTAATTTTTTATTTGCTAGTCGAGCCTTTGTTGCCGCATTTATTTAGGCAAATGATGCCAAAGGTCACCATAAGTTGGTTGAGCTATTTCTCCCACTCTTCCTTTCCCTTTTCTCATTGAGTCTTTTTCCTTTCCCGTCCTCTCCCACTTTACCTCCTAATACCCTGCCTCCCTTCCCCATTTCCTTCTTTCCTCTTTTCTTGGCCATTTTTCCCTACTGCTCTCTTGTGCCTTTCCTGTCTGTCTCTCTCTCTCTCTCTTTAGGGGTAAAATCTCACTTAATCCTCAAAGAGCCTGCTCTATGAAGCTCACTCTTGGGTCTGAAAGCTCATCTGCCTTAGCAGCGACCACGTGCACGAGAGATAAGGAGGAACAGGGAACATGAGGGAGCACCACGGAACACGAGAGGAACTCTACGGAACACGAGGAATCACGGGGGAACACAAGTACGTATCTCTCAGTAAATATAAACCAAGTCTTCATGGAAATAGATGCATTAACTCCTACCACAGATCTCACAATGGTTAAAGCGCATTACTATATGGAAAAATGCAACGAGGCTTACATGTGGGGGCCTCCAAGCCGATTGTTTACAAATACTTGGCAAGGTAGTCAAGGCAAACAGTATTCAACATACCAAGGTGCAAACATGGTGCTCTTCTGCCAGTGGCCTCGTAGAATTAGCTACCTAGTTGTGGATGACAGTATCACATGGGATAAGGAAGTCACAATTAGACGTATCAGCAATAAACTCTACAGACAATAGATCAGTTGGGACACGACTCATTTTTTGTTCTACTAGAAAGCCATTCGAATGTCCACAAACTGCACAGTACTGTAAGATGCATAGTAGTGAATGATATTCACTTCAGCAAAGGTGTTTGAATTAGAAACTGCGATGGACGCCATAGTTTATACGGCAAGAATTCTACCGCCATTGAAGAACAAGTTAGCATCAATATTTATGGTGCCATTTATGTTAATGTTAAAAAAATTTGTACCAAAAGAACCTTGGAAAACTTACCTAAGCTTATTATAACAAGCTCAATTTAATTTAGCCTAATCCAACTAAATATATTTCAGATAACTTTACAATAATTTAATAATAAACAAACAATGAAATATATTTTTTTCGTAAGGTTCAGAATGATTTTTGCGAAATTATTGCATACACAAATTATCGCTTGCCTTATTCGGCAACAAGAATGTTACTATTTAAGTCAAAAATCGCAAGTTTTACCTATTCGGCACGACTATATATATATATATATATATATATATATATATATATATATATATATATATATATATATATATATATATATATATATATATATATAGAATGAAAAGATGGGGTGGTAGGTGAAGTGGAATATTCAAATGGCTTCAGGAAGGAATCAAAATATTCTTCCTTGAAGCCTTTTTATCCACTTCTCCGAGGCTATGGGTCTCACAATTTGCACCAGAGGTGGACCCCATCATATATATATATATATATATGTGTGTGTGTGTGTGTGTGTGTGTGTGTGTGTGTGTGTGTGATGACTTGGAGGTGGAACAGACTTAAAGATATGCTAATTTCTTTTGCATTATAACTACAGTGAAAAGCAGCATTATCCCAAACACTTACGTCATCTGTCACATTATCACAGTTCCTTGGTAGTGTGAGAGAACAATAAAGCGCAGGAATAATGTTGTTATTCACTGTGGTTATCTTGCGCATGAAGATGCTCCTCTGTTTCATGTGATATTGCTGCTTTATTTATTACATAATAATGGAGGAAACAAAAGCAACAAGCTATAAGTATAACTTGGAGTGACGCACTTAAGTGACGCACTTGTTAAGTGACGAACTTGTTAAGTGACGTACTTGTTAAGTGACGTACTTGTTAAGTGACGTATTTGTTAAGTGACGTATTTGTTAAGTGACGTATTTGTTAAGTGACGTACTTGTTAAGTGACGTATTTGTTAAGTGACGTATTTGTTAAGTGACGTATTTGTTAAGTGACGTACTTGTTAAGTGACGTACTTGTTAAGTGACGTATTTGTTAAGCTCAACAATAAAACTTTTCAATTTAACTGTAAAAAGACTAAGAATTGTCGCCACGAGAAAGTCTAAAAAATATATAAAGTTACTTAAATAAGGAAAACCAAATTAGAGATTATTTCTCGGCTTATCTCTTTGTTATAAATTTATTTTCATCATCCAGGGTCTCTCTCTCTCTCTCTCTCTCTCTCTCTCTCTCTCTCTCTCTCTCTCTCTCTCTCTCTCTCTCTCTCTCTCTCTCTCTCTCTCTCCCCGTGATGCTAGTGAAGAGCTCTTGATCCAAAGAATTTAGGTTAGGTTAGGTAAGGATTGTCTTATTAGTCTTATAAGTCATATAAGTCTTATAAGGCATATATGTCGACCCGCACCTGGAGGAGCTTTTGGTCATCTGACCGAGGCCTTCCACTGGCTTACCCCTTCACCCCTTTAAAAATTATGGTGACAATTATAACCATAATAATCCCAAGGAATTATTGCTACCCTCTGCTTCCCCAGGTGTGGTATGACCCTCACGGATTTACCGCTTCCCCATGAAATCCTGATCCTTCAGAGATTGTACTTTCCTTACGCTTTAAACTGATATTAAACCCCAGCCATTTAATTCGGTCCTCTGCAGCGTTTAAACCACGACATTCAAACACGGTATTAAAACTCTTATATTTATCCTGGTTATTTAAAGTCAGCCGATAAATCTTAGCCATTTAATTCGGTTCTCTACAGACTTTAAACCATGACATTTAACCCCGATATTAAAACTCTTATATTTATTCCGGTTATTTAATGTCGGCCATTTAACTCTCTCCTTTACTGGGTTTGAACTATAACATTTAGCCTCGTTATTTAAGCTCAGCAATTTAAACGCTGTGAACTTTGTAGTCCGACACTCGATAATTAAAAGTCTTTTTTTCGTAATTTAAACTAAGCTATTTAATCTGTACATTTAAATTGTCCTCTGGACTGTTGCTGACTGGTGTTCATTTTTTGTAGTTATGGTTTACGGCGTGTTATGTAGTGTTATTGTGGTATTATTGTGTGTGTTATTGTGGTATTTATTGTGTGTGTTATTGTAATAGAATTGTGTGTGTTATTGTGGTATTATTGTGTGTGTTATTGTGGTATTTATTGTGTTATTGTAATAGAATTGTGTGTGTTATTGTGGTATTATTTTGTGTTATTGTGGTGTTATTGTGGTATTGTTGTGTGTGTTATTGTGGTATTATTGTGTGTGTTATTGTGGCCTTATTGTGCCTGTTATTGTGGTATTATTGTGCGTGTTATTGTGGAATTATTGTGTGTGTTATTGTGGTATTATTATGTGTGTTATTGTTGTACTTATTGTGTGTTATTGTGGTATTATTGTGTGTGTTATTGTGGTATTGTTGTGTGTGTTATTGTGGTATTATTGTGTGTGTTATTGTGGTATTGTTGTGTGTGTTATTGTGGTATTATTGTGCCTGTTATTGTGGTACTTATTGTGTGTGTTATTGTGGTATTGTTGTGTGTGTTATTGTGGTATTGTTGTGTGTGTTATTGTGGTATTGTTGTGTGTGTTATTGTGGTATTATTGTGTGTGTTATTGTGATTTAAGTGTGAGTGTTATTTCGGTAACATTGGGTAGTATGAAGGAATATGAGGTAACATTGGGTAGTATGAAGGAACATGAGGTAACATTGGGTAGTATGAAGGAACATGAGGTAACATTGGGTAGTATGAAGGAACATGAGGTAACATTGGGTAGTATGAAGGAACATGAGGTAACATGGGTAGTATGAAGGAACATGAGGTAACACTGGGCAGTATGAAGGAACATGAGGTAACACTGGGTAGTATGAAGGAACATGAGGTAACACTGGGTAGTATGAAGGAACATGAGGTAACATTGGGTAGTATGAAGGAACATGAGATAACATTGGGTAGTATGAAGGAACATGAGGTAACATTGGGTAGTATGAAGGAACATGAAGTAACACTGGGTAGTATGAAGGAACATGAGGTAACATTGGGTAGTATGAAGGAACATGAGGTAACATTGGGTAGTATGAAGGAACATGGGGTAACATTGGGTAGTATGAAGGAACATGAGGTAACATTGGGTAGTATGAAGGAACATGGGGTAACATTGGGTAGTATGAAGGAACGTGAGGTAACACTGGGTAGTATGAAGGAACATGAGGTAACATTGGGTAGTATGAAGGAACATGAGGTAACACTGGGCAGTATGAAGGAACATGAGGTAACATTATGTAGTATGAAGGAACATGATGTAACATTGGGTAGTATGAAGGAACATGAGGTAACACTGGGTAGTATGAAGGAACATGAGGTAACATTGGGTAGTATGAAGGAACATGGGGTAACATTGGGTAGTATGAAGGAACATGAGGTAACATTGGGTAGTATGAAGGAACGTGAGGTAACATTGGGTAGTATGAAGGAACATGAGGTAACATTGGGTAGTATGAAGAAACATGAGGTAACACTGGGTAGTATGAAGGAACATGAGGTAACACTGGGCAGTATGAAGGAACATGAGGTAACATTGGGTAGTATGAAGGAACGTGAGGTAACATTGGGTAGTATGAGGGAACATGAGGTAACACTGGGTAGTATGAAGGAACATGAGGTAACACTGGGTAGTATGAAGGAACATGAGGTAACATTGGGTAGTATGAAGGAACATGAGGTAACATTGGGTAGTATGAAGGAACATGAGGTAACATTGGGTAGTATGAAGGAACATGAGGTAACATTGGGTAGTATGAAGGAACGTGAGGTAACATTGGGTAGTATGAGGGAACATGAGGTAACACTGGGTAGTATGAAGGAACATGAGGTAACACTGGACAGTATGAATATAAAAAAAACATGAGGGAACATGAGAAAACTCAAGGAACATTAGAGAATGTGAAAGAACATAATAGAACACGAATTAGAAAAACAATAGAACATGAGGGAACACAGGAACGTAACACAACAACGGAGAATATGGGAACACAGGAACGTAACAGAACAACGGAGAATAAGGGAACACAGGAACGTAACAACAACGGAGAATAAGGGAACACATGAACGTAACACAACAACGGAGAATAAGGGAACACAGGAACGTAAAAAAAACAACGGAGAATAAGGGAACACAGGAACGTAACAACAACGGAGAATAAGGGAACACAGGAACGTAACACAACAACGGAGAATAAGGGAACACAGGAACGTAACAACAACGGAGAATATGGGAACACAGGAACGTAACAGAACAACGGAGAATAAGGGAACACAGGAACGTAACAACAACGGAGAATAAGGGAACACATGAACGTAACAACAACGGAGAATAAGGGAACACAGCTTAACAACAACGGAGAATAAAGGAACAGGCGAGAATGTGAAATAAACACTACTGAACACGGAATACGGCAAAACAGAATACATTTTCAGTAGGCGGAAACCAAGTCCAGAAATATTCACACGGGGGAAAAATAACACACAGGAAAATACATGAATATATAAAGGTAAGGTGGAAAAATATAAGTAATAAAATCTGCGGGACTAAAGTAAATTAAAAACAGTTCCATGAGCCTCTGACCTCTGACCTTTGTTCCTCTTCCCTACCTCCATCCCTCCCATCCTGGTCTCTCTCTCTCTCTCTCTCTCTCTCTCTCTCTCTCTCTCTCTCTCTCTCTCTCTCTGTTTTCTTCCTCCTCTTCCCCCATAACGTCTCTTCTTCCTCCTCCTTCCCCTCTTTTTGGTCTCTCTCCTTTCTTCTGCACTTTAATCTCTCTTTCCCTCTCTCTCTCCGTCTCCCCTTTATGTCTCTTTCTTCCTCTTCCTTTCCTTCATCTCTTTTCCTCCTTCGACTGACATCTCCCTCGCCTCCCTTTTCCTGCTATTAACTTCTCTTCCATCTTCTTCATCCTCCCCCTCCCTACTCCTTCCCTGACTTCCTCCTGTCCATCCTCCTCCTTTCCCGTCTTTAATCCCCTCTTATTTCCCTTCCTCTCACTCCTCTCCCAGGCAGCCTTCACTCCTCTCCCAGGCAGCCTTCACTCCCCTCTACTGATTTCTTGCTCTCCTCCCACTAGACACACACACACCTCCCCAACATATCTATTTGCGCTCCCATCCTCTGCCAGTATAAACAAAAGAATCGCCTCAAAAAACATCTACAAGGACTCCAGTTCTTTGCCCCATACAAGAGCACTTCCTACATCTCCTCAAATCCTGCCCAAAATTCAATTGCAAACATTCCACGTCTTTTCTCTTCCCCGGAGAGGAGAAACATGGATGTATGCTGTAAATGCTGTAAGAGAAACAAAGACAAGAGTTTGCGTCTCAAATAAAATAGCAGATATAAGAAAATGCAATATTCCTATCATGGTACCAAATACTTATCAAGGTGCCAAAGACCATTAAAATTTTGATGAGAGTGATGAATATACAGATCCTCTTCATTATTCGGTATTTTAAATTATCAACAAAATTATCAACAAAACGAGAAACGGAGGCAAGGATACAAAAACAGCAATAGGGTCATGGTAAATGTCGTGGAGGAAGGTAAAGGAGAGCACCCAAGATCAAAGCCAAACCCGCGGGTCACGAGAGACTTCAACCAAAATGAAACAGAGGTGATACTAGAGACCGCACGAAAGAATGGACACCTTGTGGGGATTTAACCAATGGACTCCCGAAATCGCAATAACACTAGTGCAAACAAACCACGAAACGGGTGGGCTTTGAACCCATAGAGGTTTTGATGGTAGTTTTCATTATGTAAACATGTCAACAACACGATGACAAGAGGAAGTGGACCGGAAAAAATGGACATGAACTTTACCCTAAACGCGTCAACAGTAAAAATAGACTGTGAAATATTACTGAGGAGCAGCAGTCACAGACTTCTGCCTCTTTGGTGGAAATGACGCTGAGGAGAACCACTGTGGGTGGCAGCGAGCTAAACCGGATTACAGGAGAGGAGATTTCCTCATGAATTCAGTACTGTGGAAGGGAAGTAGAGTGAAAGATGTGAATGAGGTTATGAGGTACCTAGATGGAATTTGCCAAAAGCCAGAGTGAAAAAAAAATCATGACCAGAAAACGAGGAAATACGAACAAAGTCCATGGCGTATCAAGAGCTCTTCAAGATGTCAAAGAGAACTGAAGAATATATCAAGGGCTTTAAAATGACATCAAGATCTCCAGAGATGGTCCCAAGAGTTATAAAGAAAATATTAAGAGCTGTAGATACATGAAGAGTTCTAAAAATGATTTTGAGTAGTAAAGATATCAAGAGCTTTAAAGATAACAAGAGCTCTAAAGAAGATGCCATAAGTTCTTAAGATGATAAATTGAGGAACAGTAGAACATAAAAGTGGACGAGGATAGAAAACAAAGAACCGAGCAAATGAGTCACGAACGAATAGGCAACAGTCAAGAGGGAAGCGGTAAATCGAACTGAGAATAACATTTACATCAAGAGATCAAGAAGAAACGAGTAAACAAAGAGAATTACACTACACGAGGAGGAAAGAGAGACTTACGAGGAATGACAATGATGTTTGCGAGGAAATGAACAAACGTCAAATTCTAAGACGGGCATGAAGGATCTTTGACGTGACTTGTATAGGTTGATGGTGTGGAAGCAGAAGTGTCGGATGCAGTTCAGTGAAGCGAATCTATCACTAGGCACCCAGACAGTGTAGCTAGGCCTATCACGGTGAAGGCCAGCCTATGAATAAGACGTGAAACACTGGGTATCCTCATTAGCGAAACGTTTCGACAGGGGTTGAAGCGTCATCAGTCAGTAGACGGTGGGGAGAGGTGGTCAGAGGTAATCAGTACCTCCCTCTGGCTTTACGAAAGAAATCCTGGCGAGAGTAGACGAGGTGAAGAGGTTGTTCCAGAAAATCGAAAAGTTTCGACAGTAAAGCTACGTAGTGTTGTACACATGTCTACATCGACTTGTCGATATTCTTTACCATTTATAATGCTAGTCGGTTAGTGAGCACCACTACAGTGTACGCTTGATAATAAAAGACGCTAAGTCATGATTAATACGAGTAATTAAAGGCACTTTGAAGGCTTCTAGGGCTATGAGGAGGGGTCACGGGGGGGTCAAAACCCCTACTACCCGATTTGTGACCATGCCTCACGGTGGAGGGGTGATGGGTGGCTGGAGGGGTGGTTGGGTGGCTGGTGGGGTAGCTGGAGGGGTGGCTGATGAGGTGGTTGGGTGGCTGGAGGGTGGTCATACCATATGTTTATATATTTTTTTTAATTTCAGGCCCCAGTTACAATTTAAAATATTAATTGACCATCTGGCCACCCAATATACTTTATTTATAATCATAGCTCTAATTAAAATGGACCTATGGAGGGAGGACCTATCAAAGGAGGACCTATCGAGAGAGGACCTATCGCAGGAGGACTTATCGAGAACCTATCCTAAGAGTACCTATCCTGGGAAGACCTAACAAGAGAAAGAAAAACAACTGAGGCTCTAACCACAGACTACTTAAATAATCTAACCACAGACTACTTAAATAATCTAACCACAGACTACTTAAATCTGGATTAAAGATAATCGTGTATTGACTAGATATTTGAAGCAAAGATAGTGAAACAGAAGACTCTCTCCTAACCCTTCAACCACTGTCAGGGTGAAAACAAGAGGGGGGAGGGAATATACCATATCATATTGAAAAATGATATTGAATCTACAAGAGATGGAACTAGATAGAAGATCTCTGCTACAACCATCTTTACTTAAGAGTATTGATTCTATATAAGTACTCTAGTTACTCTACAGTCACTCAGATCTGAGTGTACCAATGGTTCTATGGCACTTTGCTCGTACGAGAGTGACTAGTAGCTTGTTAGTTGATCAATGGACATTCATAGAGTTAGAGGTCTCTGACCTCTTACAATAACGCTGACCAACAAATACACACATACACACACCTACCTCCTGCACTCAGTCATATTTTTGGGAGGTATGTTTTAATATTTTTGTTCAGTTTGCCTCCATGTCAGTTGGCAGTGGTAGACTGTGTTGTTCCAAAAACGGAACTAATATTTCTGGTTCCATTAGTTCTTGTGTGGAGGTGTTGAGATCTTTCCTTTGGCTCCTGTCAAACTGGTCGCTGCCACATACAAGCCAGGCCCTGAGCACGAGTACTTCAATCTAACTAGCAAGGACCTAATTTGGAAAGCCCACACCAGTGAAAACTTAATTAGAACCTAGCAAAGAATATTCAGTCACACACACACACACACACACACACACGAGGACGAAGATCAGGTAAGCCTACAAGGGGATCTGGACAACCTTCAAGCCTGGTCCGACAAATTGCTCCTGGAGTTTAATCCCAAGCAAGTACAAAGTTATGAAGCTTGGGGAAGGACAAAGGAGACCGCAGACGGAGTACAGCCTAAGAGGTCAGAGGCTACAAAACTCAAGGAAAAGGATCATGGGGTGAGCATCATACCGAGCACATCTCCTTAGGCGCACATCAACCAAATAACTGCTGCAGCATACGGGCGACTGGCAAACCTGAGAACAGCGTTTCGACAACTAAGGAAGGACTCATTCACGACACTGTACACCGTGTTCGTCAGGCCCTTATTGGAGTATGCAGCACCAGTATGGATCCCACACTTAGTTAAACACTACCAGAAGAGGTTAAGGGAGCTCAACTCTGACAACACTGGAGGACAGGAGGGATAGAGGGGGACATGATAACAACATAGAAAATACTTAGAAGAATTGATAAGGACAGGGACAGAACGTTTCAGAGGTGGGACATAACAAAAAAAGGTTACAACTGGAAGTTGAAAACTCAGATGAATCACAGAGACGTTAGGAAGTATTTCTTCAGTCACAGAGTTGTCAGGAAATAGACCAGTCTGGAAAGTGATGTAGTGGAGGCAAGATCCATACATAGCTTTAAGAGGCATGATAAAGCCCATGGAGTAGGGAGAGAGTGGTCCTAGTAGCGACCAGTGAAGAGGCGGGGCCAGGAGCTATGAATCGACCCCTGTAACAACAATTAGGTGAGTACAACTAGGTGAGTACAACTAGGTGAGTACAACTAGGTGAATACACACACACTGTTGAAGCACAACTCAAGGTCTTTTGAAAACATTTTCAATATCTGGATCTTGAGTGCAGCTTCGCCGTTGAGGTGGTTGTAATGTTGGTCACCAGAGAACACTGGCAGGAGAGACCGGGTCTTACTGGTGCCTTTAAACTACAGACCAGTGTCACTGACATGTATAGTATGCAAAGTCATGGAGAAGATTATCAGGAGAAGAGTGGTGGAACACCTAGAAAGGAATGAGCTTATCAATGACGGCCAACATGGTTTCAGGGATGGGAAATCCTGTGTCACAAACCTTCTGGAGTTCTATGACAGGGTGACAGCAGTAAGACAAGAGAGAGAGGGGTGGGTAGATTGCATTTTCTTGGACTGTAAGAAGGCGTTTGACACAGTCCCACACAAGAGATTAGTGCAGAAGCTGGAGGACCAGGCAGGGATAACAGGGAAGGCACTACAATGGATCAGGGAATACCTGTCAGGAAGACAGCAGCGAGTCATGGTCCGTGGTGAGGTGTCAGAGTGGGCGCCGGTGACGAGTGGGATTCCACAGGGGTCAGTCCTAGGACCGGTGCTGTTTCTGGTATTTGTGAACGACATGACGGAAGGAATAGACTCCGAAGTGTCCCTGTTTGCAGATGATGTAAAGTTGATGAGAAGAATTCAATCGGAAGAGGACCAGGCAGAACTACAAAGGGATCTGGATAGGCTGCAGGCCTGGTCCAGCAATTGGCTCCTAGATTTCAACCCCACCAAGTGCAAAGTCATGAAGATTGGGGAAGGGCAAAGAAGACCGCAGACAGAGTACAGTCTAGGGGGCCTGAAACTACAAACCTCAATCAAGGAAAAAGATCTTGGGGTGAGTATAACACCAGGAACATCTCCTGAGGCGCACATCAACCAAATAACTGATGCAGCATACGGGCGCCTAGCAAACCTAAGAACAGCATTCCGACATCTTAATAAAGAATCGTTCAGGACCCTGTACACTGTGTACGTTAGGCCCATACTGGAGTACGCAGCACCAGTTTGGAACCCACATTTATCCAAGCACGTAAAGAAGCTAGAAAAAGTGCAAAGGTTTGCAACAAGACTAGTCCCGGAGCTAAGGGGTATGTCCTACGAGGAGAGGTTAAGGGAAATCGACCTGACGACACTGGAGGACAGGAGAGATAGGGGGGGGGCATGATAACGACATATAAAATACTGAGAGGAATTGACAAGGTTGACAGAGACAGAATGTTCCAGAGATGGGACACAGCAACAAGGGGACACAGTTGGAAGTTGAAGACTCAGATGAATCACAGTGATGTTAGGAAGTATTTCTTCAGTCACAGAGTGGTCGGGAAGTGGAGTTGTTTGGGAAGCGATGTAGTGGAGGCAGGATCCATTCATTGCTTTAAGAAGAGGTATGATAAAGCTCATGGAGCAGGGAGAGTGACCCAGTAGCGGACAGAGAAGAGGCGGGGCCAGGAGCTATGACTCGACCCCTGCAACCACAACTAGGTGAGTACACTCCCTTTGTATTATTGAGGGTAGTGTCTTGTTTATCATGTGTTGTGGCCTCTGTCATTTCTCTCTCTTACTGCTGCTTCTTCCCACAATACATTGTCTTTTATCCTGTGCCCCGTCGCCTGGTGGCTAAAGTTCTCGCTTCTCACAGCGAGGGTCTGCGTTCGATTCCCAGCGAGGGTAGAAACATTGGGTGTGTTTCTTTACACCTGTTGTCTATGTTCACCCATCAGTAAAATGGGTACCTGTTTGTTAGTCGACTGGTGTGGGTCGCATCCTGGGACAAGGACCTAATTTGCCCGAAATGCTCAGCATAACAAGGGGCTTTCTATATAGTAGTATGTCATTGATGTCAGCTAGGCCTGTATACCTTGTACATGTACTTGTAGTAAATATAGATATTATTATTATTATTATTATTATTATTATTATTATTATTATCTTCTCCTTCTTCACTTCAATTTATTGCCTGTAACTATAGTACCTTCTTACGTGCTATTTTTCCTGCATTTCTTTTCCTATTTATATATATATATATACATATATATACGTTTATCTATCGCGAGGTTAGCTGCGGTCGACGCCACTCATTTCTCCTGCTGTGTGGGTTGGGTTTTCCTCGACGCTTCTATCTATCAGAAGAATAGACAATAATGTTGTGTATTAATTCCCTGCTTCGTCCCTTCCTTACACGTCACGCCAAACAAACTGCCGTGGCCTGCCGGTCGATGCTGTTGACAATAGAGGGAGAATCGATGGTTAGGGGATGGCTTAGGTGGAGAGGGAGAGGGAGGGGTGGATGGGGATTGGTTGAGGAAGGAGTTCAGGTGTTGTTAGGTGCGCATGTATGTATACCTTGCTCTGATTGGGAGATTTGTTCCGTCATGACCGCGACGCAGCCGTCATGCAGCGATGCCATATGTTAATTATCTCCCTTCAGATAAAGCAGTATTAAAACTAGACTTCAAGAATGACTTTGATTTACTGAAAGGAGACGTGGTATTAACAGCACTTCAGACAAACTTTTTCTAGTGTCTCCCCATCGTTCCAGCTGGATATAACGAGGAATCGAGGCTTTTGTTTGGTATGCGTGAATTCACCACGACGAAGGGTTTCTACGAAGGGAGATCCTTTCGTTCCATTGATCCTACCGGTTATGGAAACAATTAGCAGATTAACCAGAGAGCTAAACGTCTGCTTCCTGGTTGAAGGTACACCTGCGATCACAAAGGAGTCCCTATCAGTGGATCTTGAATGGGCGAGGACACAGGCACAGGCAATAGGACGCGTCCTTAAATCTCCAGATGTGTAATCATCTCAGCAGGTAGCAACCGATGTAGTCAAATCTATATTACCAAGTGACTCGATCATTGCTCCCAATGACAGCTTTCTGCTTGGAGCTCCTGTATGGGTATTGATACCACTGACGTAATTTTCGAGGACAGACTGAATGACCTGAAGAGGGTCTATCTACCCGGAAGTAGGTACCTGGATCAGTAGATAATCTACAGCCCGCGATGCCTTGTAATTTCTCACAAGGTGTTTGTGCCTGCCTAGAAAATGTATTTGAGGTAAGTACTCCTCATGACGTACGAGTCTCCTGAAGTCGACATATACAAGAGCACTGAATCTTACTCTAGAAGACGAACAATGACATCAAGTTACACTTTCAGTCAGACTAGGGGACGTAAGTGTAAGCAAGGCATCGCAGATGCATTCCTCTCTCGTGTGTGGCGTACAGGAAATTAGTAGTAGCGACACACTGACCACCTCAGTCACGATGCTGGGGTTCACGACCCGAATTTCATTGAAGGAGCCATGTACTAGGATACTCTCTTAACATGTTTCTCAGAGTAGGGGATTATCTATTGGATGTTCATAATTCCTTTCTAGTCACAAGTCTCAAAAACCAGGTCATTTGAATTGGTGTTGCTCTGCACTTTGTCGGGGCCCTGTACTGACTGAACACACATCCAACACACCCTACACCCACCCACCCACACCCACACACACACAGACCTTCATCAAACAATACTGAAAACGAGAAATCTTTTCAGAGGTTCAAAGAATGCACTCAGTATTTTTTAATTATTTTCTTAATGGCTTAGTCCGCGTCGACTGGAATCACAGTCCAGCCCAAAATTCGAAAATCACTTAGCGCAAAGAATTCACGAAATTATTTGGAAACAAAAGATCGTAATTTTTTTAACGTGCTTCTCATCTGATCCCTTCTACTGGGCAGAATGAAAAAAAAATGGCCCGGTTCGAAATGGGTTTGGAATCTCTGTCTTTGTGTATTCGTACCTCCCTCCCTCCCCTCCCCCCCCTTTTCACTTCCTCTCTCTCTCTCCCCCTCTCCGTCCGTCCCTCTCCCTCTGCAATTAATTACAAGCTAGTAACAAATTTGATTTCCTTGACGAGTTACACCTGGTCGAGTTTGCAATAGTTGCAGTGGAGTATTCCATTATTGCATACCGGAGCACTGAATTCTGTACTTTTAAAAGAAACAAGAGACTCTCCGCTTCCCCAGAGACAAGGACAACAACATAACTAACACACTTAAGGAACAGTCAAAAGACGTTCCTTGTGAGACAATATCCAGGACACATTTAGGGACAAAGGATACAGTGAGAGGCAGACTAGAGGAAGGTCGTAGCAAATACAGAGCAATAGTGATGATATTTTAAGGGAATGGAAAGAGAGTGCTTGTCACCGGACTGTATCAACGATACGTAAACTGACAGACTTTTTACAGAATCATTGTACTAAATATATGTAGATTTGATCTTTAGGGTTATTTCTACAGCGGTGAAAGTCTGTTCTCGGCCGAAGTTTTACTACTCAATAAATTAGATCATGCGAGGTCCAGGATGAGGATAGAGACACAAGAAAACTGTATAGGGAGAAAGTGAGACAAGGGAGGAGGGAGCGAGAGGAAGAGAAAGAGTGAGGCAAAGTCAAGTGATGAAGAGCGACATACAAGTGGGAGACCAGTGGTGTATTTATTACCAGGAGAAATATGAAAAACCTTCTTCTGATGGTGTTTGTTGATACAGTGACTCAGTAGAGTTGTATCACTTGAGCTGCTGGGGATAACCACAGTACATAGTTGTGTGCAATGTAGAAATGCAGGGAAGGGCGTGGCAGGTGAACTGTCACAGTATCATCCTGGTGATACTGTGAGACACTGGGCGGGACTAAAACACGTTTTGACAGACGTACATCTCAGACGCTCACTCGCGAAATTTGTTGTCTTCCCTGGCAATAACAACACTATAAACAACAACTCTGTGTTATATAAATATTTTAATGTTTAATATGCTGTATTTAGAAGGAATTATTTTGCATAAATCGGTATTTAATTCAATCCTGATGACATCGCTCTGCCGAAGTCTCCTAGCACAGGCTGACATCTTAGCACTTGATGTATGTAATCCAGCCAGTGTGATGCACTATGACAGGGAGACATAACTAGCTTTCGTTCCTACTTTCTGATGCAAAATAGGGTAGTAGCACACTCATCATATATCCACTCATGTAAAAAAAAAAGTATCTACGTCTCTGACCACATTGAAAACTTATTCATGTTATATATTTACAAACACCACAGTGGTGACTGTTTCAGGCTCACGGTGGAATAACCTCTCCACCCCCAGATCACAGTAGAGTTGGTCCCAGGCCACAGTAGCAGAGTTGGTCCTAGACCACAGCAGATGTTAATAATGACAAATATTTGACATAAAGGGACACGCTATTTGGTTTAATGTAAACTGTAATTGTTCCTTTGATGTTCATGTTGATATTATAGTATGTGGGCACTGCCGACGTGGGCACCCTCTTATTACCAGAGTGCCAGTGCCAACAGGCACCTAATATGAGTCACGACAAATCATCTTTATTGACAAGAGGTGTCGCCTGTATGTCAGGCTTCTTCACACGAAGTACAGACGAGACAGCAGACGTAGGAGAAATGTAGATATTAGGCGATGAGTAATAGTCATGTTGCACATGTGTCTTACTCAACAAATGTCTCGACAGATGAACTTTATCTGGAAGTTGCGGAATGTCCAGATGAAACGCTCCATATATAGCGTCACTTTTCGGGATTAGTCCTGAAACCGGACGCGTATTATTCGTGCTTTAAGAGTGGCCAGGAGAGGAGAGTGAGGTGTGTGTGTGTGTGTGTGCGCGCGCGCGCGGCACAGTGCCAGTTTTTGGAGAGCAGTACCTGCAGCAAGATGTCCTAAGATGTCATGGTTTATTTTGTAGGGATGTTTTTTTATTGGTTTAAGTGCTCTCGTGTTTACCTGTAAGGCCCTAGTGTACAGAGGCCTGTAAATTTAGGGAGAGTACTGGTACAGCCTGCAGGTTGAGCAGCCTGCAGAATGGGGGGTGTCAGAGCCTCTCTGTTTATAAATATTTATGTTTTTTACTCGCTAGTAGCAGTGTGCTAGTGAGGTAATGTGAGTACTGGGTAAAGGTGAACTGGAGCGTGATGATGTTGGTTGTAGTAAAGTAGATTGTAGGATGTATATATTACTTTACTTTTAATATATATATTATATTTTTGTATAGGTGAGTTTCTGTATCCTTCCTAATAACAAATTTATTATTGACTAATTAACGTTCCACATTTAATATGAAAGAACAAGCTGGCCCTAGAGTGGTTTCTTTTTCATTTTAAATAATATAAATGCCCTTAGACTTGGCAGGTCGTTTACCCTTTAGGAGCCAAGACTTTTATTTACGTTACATAGTCAAAAAGCATAACAGGGACCTCATAACAGTCGTCTGTATGCCATGTTTGATACGAGTATTTAAACAGTTTCTTCATAGAGTCAGACTACGTGGTAGATCAGCAGAGGTCCAACTAGTATAACATTTACTGGTGTTCTTGAATACAGTAAATGGCCGCGTAATTTTTGCATTAACGTAACTTTGGTTCCCTATAGGAGGCTTCTGTATTCGACCAGTAATGATGCTGGCACTGCACATAGTTCGTAATAACAAGTAGTTTGCTATACATCAATTTCATGTCATTCCCTTCTATCAACTTTTACGCCTTTCAGATCACCAGGCTATGTACATAGAGAGATGCTTTTCTCTCAGTGTATATCAGCTGAGAGTTTACTTAAATCCCTACTCTGGGGATTAAAGAATTCTTGTCTGGTGGTGTAGAGGTTACCTGCAGCTGACGCAGTCGATAAGCTTTAAACCCTATTAATCAACCTAACACTTCCTATTTAAAGTTTCAGTTTTCATTATCACCTGTCGTGATATTTTGTCGTGAAATCCGTGAAGCAAGGTCTAATCTGAAGGACAGTGAGATGTCATCTCAGACTGTCAGTCAGTTCGTCAGTCACGTTATCATTTACATCAACAATCATGTCACTGACAAAATTGTACCAATGGTTAACTGTACAAGTTTTGGTGCGGACTTTTGCAGTAGCTTTTTTTTTTACTGCCTCCTCCCCGTGTAGGAAAATCTTTTGTTGGCTTTCTCGGGAGACCTTTTTCAAGTTATGACTTGAAAAGATTGTCGAGCGAATCCTTGTCCCAGTAAAGACTTGTTGTTGTAAACAAGACTATCTTATTCATGTACGTAGTAAGATCTTCAATGAAAGTTTAAAGTAAACACAGAATGCAGCAAGATAAAGGAGGTTAGTAAAGACACAGGAAGGAAGGAAGGAGAGTTAGAGGGAGATTGTGAAAGTTATTAGAGGACTTGGAGTGAGAGAGACACCCAGACAGCTTCTTTCCTGCCTTTCCTCCCGTTCTACATCTTCCTTCGTACTCCCTACCTGCCTGCCTTCCTACCTTCTCTCTCACACACAGTACCTGCCATCCATCTTTCCCTCACCTCTTCCTCACTCTTTCCTCTCCTTCCTTTCCCTCCCTTCCTTTGAAGTACCTAATAGCCCACCAATTCCCTCGCCTCTTCTCATCACAGGTGTGAGAGCCTTGTCTTTCGCATATACGAATTGCCTAATTTTCCAGTGATAAGTCACAGTGAATTTGTCGCAGTCCTATCCCGGATATCATAGTGGCTTCCCCGGTTATCCCAGTTTCCTACCCTGGTTATTCCAGTGTCTGCCCTAGTTATCGCAGTCCCTGCCCCGGTTATCGCAGTCCCTGCCCCGGTTATCGTAGTGCCTGCTCTCCCTCTCTCACGGGAGGTACTGGGAGCCTCGCCCCTCTGACGGGAGGTACTGGGAGCCTCGCCCCCTCACGGGAGGTACTGGGAGCCTCGCCCCCCTCACGGGAGGTACTGGGAGCCTCGAGCTTTACCCCCCCTCCCTCTCACGGGACGACCTAGTACGAAATCAGTGTACAATTTTAACTCAAGATAGAAACTCAGTGTGAGAATCAGTATATTTCTCTGATAAGGAGTTAGACACATGTACAATATCTGGGTGTCTTTATTTGTAGACATTTCGTCAACCAGTGGCTTTATCAATACAAGGACATAATGTGAAGAAATATGTACAAACGATGAGGTAATCAGTCCCCTCAGCCTCGGAGTTAGTGACGAGCACCGTAGTCATGAAGGAACTGAAGCACAGCCGTAGAGCTTGGCGCTTATATACCAGCGACAGGTGAAGGACGTGCAGCAGACGAAGGCATTGTGACTGGTAGGCTGGATACCCCAGTGGCAGTAGGTCATTTCCAAGGAATGGGCCAGCAGTAAGCAAGATGGTTGAGTAGATGTCCTTTGTACCATGACCTCCTTCCACTGGGAATTCCCGTCTACCAGTGACAATGCCTTCGTCTGCTACACCTCCTTCGCCTGTCCCCGGTATTTAAGCACACATGACTATGCTTCAGTTGCTTCAAGACCACGGTGATCTTCACCAACTCCAAGGCTGTGGGACTGATTACCTCATCTTTGTATATATTTCTTCACATTATATCCTTGTACTTTACTGATAAAGACCCTCGATGGCGAAACGTCTACAAATAACGACACCCCGATGTTGAACATGTGTCTAATGCCTCCTCTTGTCGGTATTGTATACCATTTATATTCAACTCACTCAATTCTCTCTCTCTCTCTCTCTCTCTCTCTCTCTCTCTCTCTCTCTCTCTCTCTCTCTCTCTCTCTCTCTCTCTCTCTCTCTCAGCTCTCTCTCGAGCCTCACACACACAATCGTTTTTCCTCTTTCATCACTCTTTTCCTAACACTTCGACGTTCTTCCAGTACTTTTTCTTCTCGTTTCTCTTTCCCTTTCCTATCTTCTCCTATCAACTTATTCCTTCTCTTTTCCATAGTCTCTCCGGTTCTTCATGGTCTTCGTAATCCTATTCGTTCTGCTCTTCTCGAAATTCTTCTTCTTCTTCTCTTTCCTGCCTTCCTCTTCTTGCTTACCTTCTGCTTCCTGAGTGGGGTGGATAATGCATGTCCAACCTCCTAGAGTCCAGCTGTCAGGGATGTGGTCACTGCGGGGTTGGAGGAGGAAGAGCTGGAGGAGGAGCAGCAGCAGCAACAGCAGCAGGAGTACAAGGAGCAGAAGGATACTCTCTTACATCACCTCCTGGGTGGTGAGGTATTTCCTGAAATCAGCTGTCAGGAATGTGGCCATGACTGGCTTCAAGGGATTTCCTGAGAGCAGCTGTATACCCGCTTCCCTATCTAGCATGTAGTTCTATGAACCGATCTCAGGACTCTAGCACTGTAATAATAATAATAATAATAATAAAAATAAATTATTATTATTATTATTATTATTACTTTCTCTCTCATCTCCATTCCCTTGTTACACATTTTGAAAAAAGGTTGAAACAGGCAGAGCTGATAATTAATTCACTTCTCCACCTTACATTTTTAACCTAATATCGATTCTCCTTTTAGCCGTTGTAGGGTTGACTTTTTTCCCTCGGTGTGAGAGGAGTGACTGTTCTGTGGGAACGTAGGAGTGACTGTTCTGTGGGAACGTAGGATTGACTGTTCCTCATTAAGAGTGAAGGACTGAATTTTCCTCGGTGGGACTGAAGGAAGGACTTTTCCACAGTGGATGTGAAGGAATGACTGATTTTTTCACACCATTCTTTACTTGGTAACTTAAAGACGGAGCTAAATGGACCGTATCCACGGCATTTGGAAAGCTGGTGCGCTCGCACACACCTAAGAATAGCGTCTCGACACCTGAGAGAGGAATCATTCAAGACTCTGTACACTGTGTACGTCATCACTAGTATGGAACCTACACCTGGTTAAGCACGTCAAGAAACTAGAGAAAGTGCAAAGGTTTGCAACAAGACTAGTCCCGGAGCTAAGGGGTATGTCCTACGAGGAGAGGTTAAGGGAAATCAACCTGACGACACTGGAGGACAGGAGGGATAGGGAGGACATAACGACATAAAATACTGAGAGGAATTGACAAGGTGGATAAGGACAGAATGTTCCAGAGATGGGACACAGCAACAAGGGGTCACAACTGGAAGTTGAAAACTCAGATGAGCCACAGGGATGTTAGGAAGTACTTTTTAATTCTCAGAATTGTCAGGAAGTGGAACAATCTGGAGAGTGATGTAGTGGAGACAGGATCCATACGTAGCTTTAAGAAGAGATACAATAAAGCTCATGGAGCAGGGAAAGTGGACCTAGTAGCGACCAGCGAAGAGGTTGGGCCAGGAACTGTGACTCGACCCCTGCAACCACAAATAGGTGGGTAAATATGTGAACACATACATGACCGGTGAAGAGACGGGACCATGAGCTATGAATCGACCCCTGCAACCACAATTAGCTGAGTAGCACACACACACTATCGACTGGGTTAACTAAACAAAAGAACACCATTTCATCCCCAGATAATAACGGGTTTGGGGAAGATGTTTCACATACCCCAAGTAACGTTTTCTCTCAGTTTTCACACTACTTGTGGCTAGCGTAAGTTTTCTTCCTATTTTTCTTGAGCTCCAGTATGTGTAAACTGATTTTTTTTAAACTGTCCTGAGAGGTCCAGAGTATTTTTTTATGTTACATTTTTTTGAGGTTCTCATACATAAAGCTTTATGTTATTTCATTGTTAGAACGTCTTTCAGTTTGGGATTCTTCAATCCTCAAAGTGCGATTGGTTTCTCTCCGTTGCGCTTCTGTTTTTTCTTCGTGTCCTTGCCTCGTTATTTGATATCCATCTGGGAATATCGCAGTGGCTATCATTCACAGGTACTTTGCTTCAGCGAGTGCTTGTTGTTTTCTCCGCTCCTCTTCCTCACCAACAACGTGTTGGCGATTCGGTAGTTATCATTTATGTAACATATTCATAGTATTTCGTCATTTTCAAGTGAGGATCTTCAGGGGATATATACAAAAGTGGAATGCTGGGAAAGAATTGGAGAATGGAAATGAAAATGATGGAATACGAAAAAGAAGAGGCTGCAGAGGCGAGAAGGATTAGAGAAAAGGGGATAGGTGGAGGGAGGCACTGGTTGAAGGGGATTAGCAAGGGTGAGTGAAGTGTGATGGTATTGTGTTCAGGGTGAAGTGGAGGTTGTAGGTGATAGGGTAGTGGAGGCTGTCAGTACTGTTGTAGTGGAGGCTGTCAGTGCTTGGTAGTGGAGGTTGTCAGTGCTTGGTAGTGGAGGTTGCCAGTGCCTGGTAGTGGAGGCTATCAGTGCTTGGTAGTGGAGGCTGTCAGTGCTTGGTAGTGGAGGTTGTCAGTGCTTGGTAGTGGAGGTTGTCAGTACTGTTGTAGTGGAGGTTGTCAGTGCTTGGTAGTGGAGGTTGTCAGTGCTGTGGTAGTGGAGGCTGTCAGTGCTTGGTAGTGGAGGTTGTCAGTACTGTTGTAGTGGAGGCTGTCAGTGCTTGGTAGTGGAGGTTGCCAGTGCTTGGTAGTGGAGGTTGTCAGTGCTTGGTAGTGGAGGTTGTCAGTGCTTGGTAGTGGAGGTTGCCAGTGCTTGGTAGTGGAGGTTGTCAGTGCTTGGTAGTGGAGGTTGTCAGTGCTGTGGTAGTGGAGGTTGCCAGTGCTTGGTAGTGGAGGTTGCCAGTGCTTGGTAGTGGAGGTTGCCAGTGCTTGGTAGTGGAGGTTGTCAGTGCTTGGTAGTGGAGGTTGTCAGTGCTTGGTAGTGGAGGTTGCCAGTGCTTGGTAGTGGAGGTTGCCAGTGCTTGGTAGTGGAGGCTATCAGTGCTTGGTAGTGGAGGTTGTCAGTGCTTGGTAGTGGAGGTTGTCAGTGCTTGGTAGTGGAGGTTGTCAGTGCTTGGTAGTGGAGGTTGTCAGTGTTTGGTAGTGGAGGTTATCAGTGCTGTGGTAGTGGAGGTTGTCAGTGCTTGGTAGTGGAGGTTGTCAGTGCTTGGTAGTGGAGGTTGTCAGTGCTTGGTAGTGGAGGTTGTCAGTGCTTGGTAGTGGAGGTTGTCAGTGCTGTGGTAGTGGAGGTTGTCAGTGCTTGGTAGTGGAGGTTGTCAGTGCTTGGTAGTGGAGGTTGTCAGTGCTTGGTAGTGGAGGTTGTCAGTGCTGTGGTAGTGGAGGTTGTCAGTGTTGTGGTAGTGGAGGCTGTCAGTGCTTGGTAGTGGAGGTTGTCAGTGCTTGGTAGTGGAAGTTGCCAATGCTGTGGTAGTGGAGGAAGTCAATGCTGTGGTAATGGAGGCAGTCACTGCTGCTGAAGTCCCTTAATTTGTACTCCCTGGAAAACAGGCGAGAAAGATACATGATAATTTACACTTAGAAAATCCTAGAGGGACTAGTCCTAAATTTGCAAACGAAAATCATTCCCTACTAAAGCAAAAGACTGTGCAGGAGATGCAACATCCCCCCAATGAAAAGCAGGGGCGCCACGAGTACGCTGAGAGACAACACAATAAGTGTAGGGGGCCCAATACAGTTCATCTGCCTCCCAGTATACATAAGGGGGATTACCAATAGACCCCTGGCTGTCTTCAAGGCGGCGCTGGAGAGGCACTTAAAGTCAGTACCTGATCACCCGGGCTGCGATTCGTACGTCGGTCTGTGTGCAGCCAGCAGTAACAGCCTGGTTGATCAGACCCTGATCCACCAGAACGCCTGGTCACAGACCGGGCCGTGGGGGGCATTGATCCCCGAAACCCTCTCCAGGTATTTGGTGCTTTCCCTAGAGGAAAGACAGGTTAAAAGCAAGCCTTTTCTCGGACAGCTGTTCACCCTGTGTAGAGCTTCGTGAAGTTCTCGTCTCGTCTTTATTACTGTCGGTAGAACTCGTTCGTATCTTGCGCATTTCCTGTTCCCATGGTGAAAAATCTCCTTGAACTCTTCAGATTCTCACAGACTTTGATCTGTGAGAAATTTTTAATGTTATCACTTGACCATTATCGGCGTTTTACATTTGATGAGTCTACAGTAAAAAGTCTTGTTCCTAGTTTCGCCTTTCGTTGTTATTTTGTTTTAATGCGTCTTAGAGAGAGAGACAGAGAGACAGAGCATTTCCTCTCCAGCCAGTACAATGCTTAACTCCTGGATCCATATCTCAGAGAAATGCCCAACTTCATAATTTCCCATAGAACTGTCCCTGGGGAGATTATAATGAGGGCCGCCAGCGAGTTATCGGACTATTACCGTCATGAATCTAGGCCCCGAGACGTTGGCACCAACGTACGATGTCAAAGGAATATTTGAGAGCTACAGCACGCATATTTTACGATATCGCTCTTCTACTTAACGACTCGCCCCTTCCACTAAATGAAATTATTCCCCGGCAATGCGGAATAAGTGGATTCTAAGTAGAGGGAGCTTTGAAGCACTGGAAGCGAGATCTGGGGAGAGGAGGGGTAGGCCTATCACAACCTGTTGTGGTGGTGGTCGTGGTGGTGGTTCTTATTTTGGGGTTTCGTGTTTTGTTGTCGTTGTTTTTCTTTCAGATTGTCGACGGGAATGTTGCTGTAGTTATTCTGTTGCGTTTGCTGCTGTTACTGTTGACGTTATAGTTATTGCTTTTGTTGAGGTTATATTGTTTTGATGTTATTGCTGTTGTTAATGTTGCCGCTGGTGTTATTGTTGACGTTGATCTTGCTGTTGTTGACGTTATTGTTGTTCAAGAGCTTTTGTTGTTTTATTGTTTTTGTTGACATTTGCACTTGATTGAAAGTCCCTTTGCTGCTATCTAAATGTATTCATGGGTTTCATTTAAGTGACTTATGATTATCTGACCTAAGGAAATTACTTACACACAAAAAAAAAACACCAGGACAAGTGTCTATCGACAACTAGTAACTACTATTACTACTACTACTACACAGTCCTTCATGGTCCATCAAACAACACATGGCAGGCCCTTCTTGGAGTAAGCCTGTTAAGAAACTGAAGAAAGGGCAAAGGTTCGCAACGAGGTTTGTTCCAGAGCTAAGGGAAGAGAGTTACAATGAGAGGTCAAAGGAAATGAACCTGACAACACTTCAGGACACAAGAACCAAGGGAGACATGATAACATGCAAAATACTCAGTGCAAGTGATAGGATAGTAAGAGGCTGCCTGATAGGGGAGAAATGGGAACTTTTGGCACAGTTGGAAGTTGAAGATTATAGCTGAGTCACAGGGATGCCAGGAAATACCTCTTGAGCTTGACAGTGGTCGGGAAGTGGAATGACCTGGATGAAGTGGTAGAGGCAAACTCTGTACATTAAAGAGTAGATATGACATGACCCATGAGGCTAGAATGAAGTGAATCTGGCAAGAAGGTAGACTCGCCGTGCTCTGCCTTCCCTTCCCTCCGCCCGGTGATCTGGACTTAGTCCAATTTTCCTTACGGCCCCATAACATCTGGGTAGCCACGGTGTTGTTGCTGCTACTGAGGCTACTGCTACTTCTCCTGTAGCTGATGTTGTTTCTGCTGTTGATGATAATGATGTTGGTGAAGCTGTTATTATTGATGTGGCTGTTTTTGATTATGCTATTGTTGCTGCAGCAGCGGTTATTATTGCTGCTGCGGCTACTTCTAGCGGAGGTGATGCTGCTGTTCCTGCAGCAATTGTTGTTATTGCTGCCACTCCGTCAGCAGCTCTTAATATTGCTGCTGCTGCTGCTGCTACTGCTGCTGCTTCTGGTGGTTAGGTTAGGTAAGGTTCCTGGTGGTGTTGATGCTGCTACTGCTGCTGCTACTGCTGCTGCTGCTGCTGCTGCTACTGCTGCTTCTGCTGCTACTGCTGCTGCTACCTCGGCTCCTCCAAGACACTTATGTCATCATCTCCAGATTTTCCATTCCTCGTGAGGATCATTGAACCAAAATTTATACAATGTCCTCAAATTTTTTTACAAAAACATACTACAAAATGAGGAAAGCTAAAAAGCAAGAATTACAAACTATAATAGAAGGGTTCAAGACTTGCCTAGGGTCCTAGAAAATGTTTCTGGAAGAGAAAGGTTTTGTAGGTAGCTAGAATGAGCCTCTCTGCACCTAAAGTGCTAAGAGACAAAGGAAAAATGTAGAAGAGCATAGAAAACAAACTACTTAAGGACACCGCAGTAAGCCTACAGGCGAAACTTTACGACTGCTACAAAAATCATCTTCATTCCGAATAAGCAGAAAGTGTCACCCCAATGATGTTCCTCTCTGGGCGTCACCAGAAATACTGAGGCCCCTGACGGCGCCCAGAGATATGGGGACCCTGACTAGTGAAGCTCACCACTATTTATGGGAAGTGTACTCAAACGCCAATGAGCCAATGAATACACCATACTTATAGGAAGTGTACTCTCGTATTCTGAGTAATGCGACTCACTGAGGTCATGCTCAAATCAAGTTAGGTGTCTCCCGGGAAAAAGTACTCAGTACGTGGAGTCCCGTGACTTATCCGGACATGACTCGCACACAGAGTCCTTTGGATCAAATTCAGAGCCCAGAGACTCATTGGGGTAAGACTCGTATAGAAAATCCCTGGACTCGTGGGAATAATGTTCGTCCCACGATTTATATTCAGTATTGACGAGGGATTCATTCACTGTGTCGACCAACAGACTGATTTCCCCAGTTTGAGCGAGGAAACCGGTTATATCGTAGTCTAGATTGGTATTCGAGCTCTGCAGATTTCTCAGGACAGATTCTAGCAGGGCTTTCTCTTGTCTTAGGCACGTTTCAGCAGAGGTTTTCTCTTCGGTCGCTGTCTGGAAGTCTGTGGCCTCGGTATAACCGGAGGTCACTATGCTCAATAAATGCTGGGTAGCTCAGACCTGAGATCGATCTCATTGTCTGCAGCATCTTAAGACAGGACCTGTGTCCAGATGGTTTTGTCAGTCTCCGTTCAGATGGTGGGGGTGTCAGTCTCTGTGGAGATGGTGGGGGGTGTCAGCCTTTCTGTAGACATAAAGAAAAAAAAATTAAAATCATTAATTCTATCGCTGTCTTTCCAGATTTGTGACACAAACAGTGTTGTAGAGGCAGGATTCATACATATCTTTAAATGGTATAATAAAGCTCTCGGAGCAGGGAGAGAATCGACCTAGCAGAGACCAGTTAAGAGGCGGGGTCAGGAGCTGTGAATCGACCACTGCAACCACAAACAGATAAGTACAAATAGGTGAGTACATTCACTCATGAAATCTATAGATCTCCTGCAATTAACACAACCACTGCATATTGGTAGGAAGTAGTAGTAGTAGTAGTACAACTACAACTAGTTTCAGCTGGTAACAAGACAGACAAAGTAACAGCAGGTAGCCAGGTGGTAAGAGTCACATTCTGGAGGAGATAAAACTGGTCTTATCTTGCTCAAGGCAGGAGACACAAGGTTATCAAGGATGACTGCTCCTTCCATTGTGACAGTCACGAGGGAAATAAAAACATTGTCTGTAGCGGAATCATACTGTTTTATATATATATTTATATATATATATATATATATATATATATATATATAAAATTTGATCAATTAATGGGGTATTAAAGCGAACTGTGTGTAGGAGAGAGGGAGATTATTTATCGGTAAAAGTGGGCCTTAGACAAGGATGTGTGATGTCACCGTGGTTGTTCAATATATTTATAGATGGGGTTGTAAGAGAAGTGAATGCGAGGGTCTTGGCAAGAGGTGTGGGGTTAAAAGACATAGAATCAAATACAAAGTGGGAGTTGTCACAGTTGCTTTTTGCTGATGACACTGTGCTTTTGGGAGATTCTGAAGAGAAGTTGCAGAGGTTGGTGGATGAATTTGGTAGGGTGTGTAAAAGAAGAAAATTGAAAGTGAATATAGGAAAGAGTAAGGTGATGAGGATAACAAAAAGATTAGGTGACGAAAGATTGGATATCAGATTGGAGGGAGAAAGTATGGAGGAGGTGAATGTATTCAGATATTTGGGAGTGGACATGTCAGCAGATGGGTCTATGAAGGATGAGGTGAATCATATAATTGATGAGGGGAAAAGGGTGAGTGGTGCACTTCGGAGTCTGTGGAGACAAAGAACTTTGTCCATGGAAGTAAAGAGGGGAATGTATGAGAGTATAGTTATACCAACGCTCTTATATGGGTGTGAAGCATGGGTGATGAATGTTGCAACGAGGAGAAGGCTGGAGGCAGTGGAGATGTCATGTCTGAGGTCAATGTGTGGTGTGAATATAATGCAGAGAATTCGGAGTTTGGAAATTAGGAGGAGGTGCGGGATTACCAAAACTATTATCCAGAGGGCTGAGGAGGGGTTGTTGAGGTGGTTCGGACATGTAGAGAGAATGGAACGAAATAGAATGACCTCGAGATTGTATAAATCTGTAGTGGAGGGAAGGCGGGGTAGGGGTCGCCTTAGGAAAGGTTGGAGGAGGGGTAAAGAGGTTTTGGGTGCGAGGGCTTGGATTTCCAGCAAGCATGCGTGTACGTATTTGATAGGAGTGAATGGAGACAAATGGTTTTTAATACTTGACGTGCTGTTGGAGTGTGAGCAAAGTAACATTTATGAATGGATTCAGGGAAACCAGCAGGCCGGACTTGAGTTCTGGAGATGGGAAGTACAGTGTCTGCACTCTGAAGGAGGGGTGTTAATGTTGCAGTTTTATAACTGTAGTGTAAAGCACCCCTCTGGCAAGTCAGTGATGGAGTAAATGATGATGAAAGTTTTTCTTTTTCGGGCCACCCTGCCTTGGTGGGAATCGGCCGATGTGTTAATAAATAAATATATATATATATATATATATATAATTACAAAGTGTCTGATATTTTTTAACATATTTTTAAATAGTTGATAAAGGTGAGATAGAAAGCCATACACTAAGGTGCAGATGCAGCTGGGACCCTCGTAGTCCTCAGACGAGGACTACGAGGGTCCCATGAAGACATCTGCATGTGTTCTCTAGATTATTCTCAATTTGTATTACAATGTCGGAGCAAATTAAGGATGCTGCTGTCCCTGGCTGGAGGCTGTGGTCTGAGATGAAGCCCGTGCGACTCCTGCGAGAATATTGTGAGACTCCTGAGAGAATATTGTGCGACTCCTGAGAGAATATTGTGAGACTCCTGAGAGAATATTGTGCGACTCCTGAGAGAATATTGTGCGACTCCTGAGAGAATATTGTGCGACTCCTGAGAGAATATTGTGCGACTCCTGCGAGAATATTGTGAGACTCCTGCGAGAATATTGTGAGACTCCTGCGAGAATACTGTGAGACTCCTGCGAGAATATTGTGCGACTCCTGCGAGAATACTGTGAGACTCCTGCGAGAATATTGTGAGACTCCTGCGAGAATATTGTGAGACTCCTGCGAGAATATTGTGCGACTCCTGAGAGATCATTGTGAGACTCCTGCGAGAATATTGTGAGATTCTCGGGACAATACTGTGCGAGTTTTCTTCGGGGTCTCGTGTGAGCTGAGTGAGGACCACGGATGGCTTCCTGGACACATGACCCGGGGATACAGAAGATACTTGGGGAAGTGGGGAAGGTAGAATTTCTGATTTAACGCAGATGAACTGTATTAATTTTATGAGTGTCTTGTGGGAGTTATTAAGGAGTCGTAATTCTTGGGAGAGTCTTCCTTCTTTTTTGGATCAATTTTGAGTACCTTGAGTAAGCTTCGAGTGAATCTAGTGTAAATCTAGTGTAAATCTTGTGTAAATCTTGTGTAAATCTAGTGTAAATTTAGTGTAAATCTAGTGTAAATCTAGTGTAAATCTTGTGTAAATCTTGTGTAAATCTTGTGTAAATCTTGTGCGAGTCTTGGGTACTAATTGGGGCTTGTTCTATTTTGAAAAAAAAAATTATATAATAACTTACTGTATTTGACCACTTATATATAACCTATTAATACATATTTTTTTTTCATCGTTTTCAAGATCATCACACAAGACCAGCAGCAGATCACCGGGTCTCGCAAGGACGCGTTGCGAGTCGTCGCGTCGCTCCAGAGAGCGACGCATGGGAAGACAGGAAGACAGTACAGGTGTTGCAGAATGTAGAGGTAGGTAAGCAGGTAGGTACGTAGGTGTGTGTGTGTACTCACCTAGTTGTACTCACCTAGTTGTGGTTGCAGGGGTCGATTCATAGCTCCTGGCCCCGCCTCTTCACTGGCCGCTACTGGGTCACTCTCCCTGCGCCATGAGCTTTATCATACCTCTTCTTAAAGCTATGTATGGAGCCTGCCTCCACTACGTCACTTCCTAAACTATTCCACTTCCCGACCACTCTGTGACTGAAGAAATACTTCCTAACATCTCTGTGATTCATCTGAGTCTTCAACTTCCAACTGTGTCCCCTTGTTGCTGTGTCCCATCTCTGGAACATTCTGTCTCTGTCCACTTTGTCAATTCCTCTCAGTATCTTATATGTTGTTATCATGTCGTCCCTATCTCTCCTGTCCTCCAGTGTCGCCAGGTCGATTTCCCTTAACCTCTCCTCGTAGGACATACCCCTTAGCTCCGGGACTAGTCTTGTTGCAAACCTTTGCACTTTCTCGAGCTTCTTCACGTGCTTGGCTAGATGTGGGTTCCAAACTGGTGCTGCATACTCCAGTATGGGCCAAACGTACACAGTGTACAGGGTCCTGAACGATTCTTTATTAAGATGTGTGTGTGTGTGTGAGTGTGTGTGCACATTCGCCTATTCCTTGCTGCAAATGCGTGACTATTCGTTGCCACGCTATTGAAAATCTTGTTCTAGCAGAAACGCTATTGCGATACCCAATGTTCTTCCTGTAATTGAATCATTTCCAGGAACCAGCACCACCTCTCAACAACCCGCATCAGGAGTGTGTCTTGATGTGTAAGGCTCTTCCGCAAGAGAACTGGAGCAAATCTCCCTTTCCACGAATCGTATTTGATTCCCTTCCCTCTGCCCCTTCCGTTCACTGATAATCAGTGAGAAATCTTTGTCCTCCTCTCTGTTGAAAGAAAAACTTAATTAATATTGGAAATACATTAACGACAACTATGCTATCAAGACAACTGTTAAGGAGCATTATTCCGAAACTTTTCGCCTAAATAGTAGGCTTCATCAGTCAAATACGAATGAGACATGAAGACAGCAGAAACAGTGGAGACTTAATAATAAGTGGTCTGCCTGGAGATGTGCATCCATATTTGCCTTCTGTGTAGGTGAAACGTTCTGCAATAAAAATACCTAAGAATGTCTCATGGAACACCTAAGAATGTCTCATGGAACACCTAAGAATGTCTCATGGAACACCTAAGAATGTCTCATGGAACACCTAAGAATGTCTCATGGAACACAAAGTGCCGCTAAGACTTCTGTGACTCTCAGGGTACTCAGCGCTATTAACACCTTGCAACAGTGCCCTTAACACTTCACTGTATCTCAGGAGATTCGCCTTAAACCCGACGCTTCTCTCTACTTTCTCGGAGGTGGAAGTAAGTGAATGAATGGTTCAGAGAACCGACGAGTTGGTAAATTAGACACATATGCAACACTTGGGTATCTTTATTGAGGAAACGTTTCGCCACACAGTGGCTTCATCAGTCCATACAAAGGAGAATCGTGAAGAACAGGAGGAGTGTGAGGTTGTCAGGCCCTCAATCTTGAGACGATGTCTCAAGATTGAGGCCTGACCCTCACACTCCTCCTGTTCTTCACGATTCTCTTTGTATGGACTGATAGCCACTGTGTGGCGAAACGTTTCCTCAATAAAGATACCCAAGTGTTGCATAGTGTCTACATTTACTCGTCGGTTCTCTGACCATTCATTCACATCCTGTCTGACACTGCAACATCTTGGTATCTTAATACAGGGATTTCTTCGCTTGCCTATTCCTTGGGCACGACCTACTTCCACATTGAACAAATGTGACACCTCCTACAACTGCTGCACCTCTCCTGTCTACAGTATATAAGCTCCCTCTGCTCATATGCTGTTAGTCTATTCAAGAGTGATGGACTGACAACATCGTCTCAAGATTGAGGGCCTGACAACCTCACACTCCTCCTGTTCTTCACGATTCTCCTTTGTATGGACTGATGAAGCCACTGTGTGGCGAAACGTTTCCTCAATAAAGATACCCAAGTGTTGCATATGTGTCTAATTTACCAGGTGGAAGTAAACAACACGAGGGTCTTAATACTTCCCTTTACTTTCTCAGGGGCAACAGCACCCTTAACACCTCTCTTACTTCCTCCGGGAAAAACACAAGAGCCCTCAACACCTCCCTCGTATCCCCTCCATCAACGCGGCCCACGAAGACTGGAATTACACTGTAAATGTCTGATAACAGATAGAGGAGACTCAAGGAGCTGTTAATTGCGCTGCTTAACCCAGGAAGGTCGCCTGTGTGTACTCACCTAATTGTGGTTGCAGGGGTCGAGACTCAGCTCCTGGCCCCGTGTGTGTGTGTGTGTGTACTCACCTAATTGTACTCACCTAATTGTGGTTGCAGGGTCGAGACTCAGCTCCTGGCCCCGCCTCTTCGCTGTCCGCTACTGGGTCTCTGCTCTCCCTGCTCCATGAGCTTTATCATACCTTGTCTTAAAACTGTGTATGGTTCCTGCCTCCACTATATCTTTCTAGATCTAGACTATTCCACTTCCTGACTACTCTGTGGCTGAAGAAATGCTTCCTAACATCCCTTTGACTCATCTGTGTGTGTGTGTGTGTGTGTGTGTGTGTGTATGTGTGTGTGTTTTGAAAGTGTGAGGTAAATTATGCACGACCTACACAACATAATGTATAATACAGCTTATTCTATAACACCACATTGTAAAACACATGCAAGTACAAAAAGTATTGTGCAACCCTGAAATACAACCCTGCAATACTTAACACTAAGCTATGCAACACAACAGCGTCATACAACGCCACAATAACACAACAGTGTCACACAACACCACAATACCAAGACTGTGATGCAACACCACAATACGTATCACTGATATAACGCTACAACACTGTGATATAACACCGCAGTCATTCCATCCACACGGGGAGAGTCAGTGTAGTGTGAGTGCACACGGGGAGAGTCAGTGTAGTGTGAGTGCACACGGGGAGAGTCAGTGTAGTGTGAGTGTACACGGGGAGAGTCAGTGTAGTGTGAGTGCACACGGGGAGAGTCAGTGTAGTGTGAGTGCACACGGGAGAGTCAGTGTGTGTGAGTGTACACGGGAGAGTCAGTGTAGTGTGAGTGCACACGGGAGAGTCAGTGTAGTGTGAGTGCACACGGGAGAGTCAGTGTAGTGTGAGTGCACACGGGGAGAGTCAGTGTAGTGTGAGTGTACACGGGGAGAGTCAGTGTAGTGTGAGTGTACACAGGGAGAGTCAGTGTAGTGTGAGTGCACACGGGGAGAGTCAGTGTAGTGTGAGTGCACACGGGGAGAGTCAGTGTAGTGTGAGTGCACACGGGGAGAGTCAGTGTAGTGTGAGTGCACACGGGGAGAGTCAGTGTAGTGTGAGTGTACACGGGGAGAGTCAGTGTAGTGTGAGTGCACACGGGAGAGTCAGTGTAGTGTGAGTGCACACGGGAGAGTCAGTGTAGTGTGAGTGTACACGGGGAGAGTCAGTGTAGTGTGAGTGTACACGGGAGAGTCAGTGTAGTGTGAGTGCACACGGGGAGAGTCAGTGTAGTGTGAGTGCACACGGGGAGAGTCAGTGTAGTGTGAGTGCACACGGGGAGAGTCAGTGTAGTGTGAGTGCACACGGGAGAGTCAGTGTAGTGTGAGTGTACACGGGAGAGTCAGTGTAGTGTGAGTGTACACGGGGAGAGTCAGTGTAGTGTGAGTGCACACGGGGAGAGTCAGTGTAGTGTGAGTGCACACGGGGAGAGTCAGTGTAGTGTGAGTGCACACGGGGAGAGTCAGTGTAGTGTGAGTGCACACGGGAGAGTCAGTGTAGTGTGAGTGTACACGGGGAGAGTCAGTGTAGTGTGAGTGCACACGGGGAGAGTCAGTGTAGTGTGAGTGTACACGGGGAGAGTCAGTGTAGTGTGAGTGCACACGGGGAGAGTCAGTGTAGTGTGAGTGCACACGGGGAGAGTCAGTGTAGTGTGAGTGCACACGGGGAGAGTCAGTGTAGTGTGAGTGCACACGGGGAGAGTCAGTGTAGTGTGAGTGTACACGGGGAGAGTCAGTGTAGTGTGAGTGCACACGGGGAGAGTCAGTGTAGTGTGAGTGTACACGGGAGAGTCAGTGTAGTGTGAGTGCACACGGGGAGAGTCAGTGTAGTGTGAGTGCACACGGGGAGAGTCAGTGTAGTGTGAGTGCACACGGGGAGAGTCAGTGTAGTGTGAGTGCACACGGGAGAGTCAGTGTAGTGTGAGTGCACACGGGGAGAGTCAGTGTAGTGTGAGTGCACACGGGGAGAGTCAGTGTAGTGTGAGTGCACACGGGGAGAGTCAGTGTAGTGTGAGTGTACACGGGGAGAGTCAGTGTAGTGTGAGTGCACACGGGGAGAGTCAGTGTAGTGTGAGTGCACACGGGGAGAGTCAGTGTAGTGTGAGTGTACACGGGGAGAGTCAGTGTAGTGTGAGTGCACACGGGGAGAGTCAGTGTAGTGTGAGTGTGGTGCTGAATCCGGGTATTGGATTTTGTGAGAGACAGCGAGAGATACTCGTACATAGGGAGAGATACGTCATTGGTGACGAGATACGAACAGGCGCGTACGCCCGTGTGCGAGAGAGAGAGGGATGGTCATCACCGTCGACACAGTTTATCTAACAATAAGAATGCAATAGAAACCAACTACTAAATTCAACCGTGTAAATTATATATATATATATATATATATATATATATATATATATATATATATATATATATATATATATGTTTTATTACATAATATGGTACAAAAGATTTGAGAGATACATTGTTGATATAAAGATGGCATATACAGTACACGAGGTGAGAGATACATGTCTAGTACATATTGTTACATCTTTGTCACTGATTATAATGCGAAAATCTCATCCAGCTCTTCCGAGCTGGTGCGCGTGCCCAGAATACAGCATGCATTACCCCTCTGAACAGCAGCGCTGAGTCGCTGGAACAGAAAACTAGCTGCCCTGGGATCCCTAGTTACCCTGTTGAGTATATATATATATATATATATATATATTATTGTGACCACGAACAAGTGGTACTGATCAACAACAACACTGCGACTAACCAAGGATTCGAACCCATGCTGCTTTGGCCCGCCTCGTGGTGAGCGAAAACCCATGACGCTTTAACCCATAGGACCACGCAATCCTACAAGAACCAAGCACCCAGCCTAGCTAGGTGTGTTACCCTTGGTCCGAGGACATACGGTGGTGTGGGTGCCTCAGCGTCATGGGTTTTCGCTCACCATGAGACGGAACAAAGCAGCATGGGTTCGAATCCTTGGCTAGTCGCATTGTTTTATATATATATATATATATATATATATAGCAACAATCTTCAATCTTCGCATTGTATTGAATAATCTATTATTTCAGATCAAATATTCGTAGAAGAAAATCCACAATTCTACATTAGACGTTAATTGACGACAATACAATTCACTTCAAAAGGTGACAAAAACGCAATGTTTAGACAATGCTTTATTAGAAGACAAATTTATTGAGAAAAAAAAAGTATTTACGCATAGGTACGTTACGCGTTGTATGACCCTTGTGTATTTATCGCTTCCCCATGATTAATAATAACATAATAACATAATATGCGTGACGATTTGAGACCCAGACTCAGCGCTTGTTTCTCGTAGTCAGACTATGAGAAACAAGCGCTGAACATAATAATAATATTGGAAAGACCTGGAATTAGGGGCATATGATTTAAGTGTAGATATGGTAAATAGGAGTAAATAAGAGATTTAGAGATGTTGACAAGTGAAATAAACTTGTAAGTAGCGTCGTTGAAGAGAGAACTTTGGGTAACTTAATGTATAGGCTCGACTACATTTATAACCTGCCCATGATCTGATCTTTTTCCTCTGTCCTCTGGTTCTATTTGAGGGCATGGTTAAGTTTCAGGTGGTTGGTGTAAGGAAGACCTGGGTAGCTCAGGAGCAGCAGCAAGTCTCAGACCAGCTGTTTGGCGTAAGGAAGACCTGGATATCCCAGGAGCAGCAACAAACGATGGACCCTGGCTACGGCCGTGGACATCCTCCTCTTCTCCTCCTCTGTGAAAGGATCGAAGTCTACACTACCTTTCCTCTTGAAAGGACCGTCCAGGTGTGAGCGGAGGCAGGCGATCCTATCCTCGTCCACAGGTACCCTGGGATAGGAAGCTGCTCTTAATGTGTCTGTCTACGCATCCCGTTGTGCTTGCCGGGGCCGAGTTCCAGCTCCGGGTCCTGCTTCCTAATTTTGTGTGCCTGTTTACCTTTTTCTTTGTAGGTACGTACACAGAGCTCTACTTGCATTTAGGGTTTGGCGCTATGTTATGTGAAAAATAATAATAGAAATAATAAAAAATAACATTATACTTATCGTCTTCAATAATATATATATATATATATATATATATATAAAGAAAACCGAGAGTTTCTCTTTTTTACTAATTTGAAAAAAAGAGAAACTTTCGTCTATCACTTTAGGTCACCCTACCTCAGTGGTATATGGCTGGTTTGTTGAAAAAAAATATATATACATATATATTACCTGAGGAAGTGCAGGAGGTCACGGAGGTAGTGTTCGGGACTGTCAACAAGAAGCTCGTATTGAAGAACGTAGAGAGGACCTGTGCACCATAAAAGGCGGTCCGTGGCAAATTCTTCCCAAAGTTCGATGACTTTATTAACATACCTGTGGAAGTCTGGAAAAAGAAAGAGCAGCAGCAATGTGCACTATCATTATAACTTTAAAGAGAATGAACATTTTCCTGAATTACGGAAGACTTTCTTTTTATGAAGACTACACCTCCAGCATGAACGAAGTTTGTCGATGTTTTTTGAGAGGTTGAAATGAGATGCTGACGAGTCATCCTTCACACTAACTCCTGAGTAACTATCACAGACTGAGGTAGGAGTGTCTGCTCGAGTCATTAAGCTGGATATAGATGAAGCAGCTGGGGATTTGGGAACATTCGGTTGCAGATAATGTTACGCTAAAAAATAAATTGGGATAAACCATATTTAGAATTTAAGCTAGTGTCATTAGTGGAAAGAGATGCTACGTCTGGAACAATAAACTACGTTATACACTCCGTCCAGCACCAGAATAATGCGTCAGGAGACAGTGGTTGAAGTGTGAAGTGTAATCATAGCAAGATTTTACTTTCCAATTACTAAGAGTAATGGTAGAAATGGTTTGGTGACACCAAGAAGTTATAGGTGAAAGACACGTATATACCGATCAAGACATTTATTAAGGAGGCATTTCGCCAAGAGTGGCGAAAAAAAGCTACTCGTGGCAAAATATTGCTTTAATGTGTTAATCAGTATGTACGCATGTCTTCTTTATATAATGGCCGAGTTTCCCACACAATCCTAATTTGATAATCAGCATCTATATATTCTCTAATAAACTATTAAAGTACATAATATTTACTGGCATGTTCAGAGCTCTTTGATAAACCTTTTAGGTATCACTGTTATAATTATACATAGACAAATGCAATCAACGTACACCGAACATTAACGCTCGGACATGGAACCAGGAAGGTACGAGGCAAGAGAGAGAAAGAAGGCAATGGCTCAGGAAGCAACTGAGGGACTGGGATTCGATCCTGACACTAATGGAAGCTTTCGGAAAGGTTTCTTTACACCTGTTCTATTTCCCCATTTTATCGAGCAGTGAGTAGGTACCTGGGTGTTAGTCGACTGTTGTTGGTGGCATCAAAGGGCGTAATATACCTTAACACAAAGAGAACATAACTGAGAAGTAGACATGCGTCACTTACTTTCACTCTGAAACACTTCAATTGCAACTTGTGCTGTGTGTCTTAATTTCTTCCTTCTAGTCCTTAGTAGCTTCCAGTAGGAGATGATGGCCCTATTGTGTGCACGAGAGAAGGAAGATGCCAGTCAATAAAGAGGTAATTACAAGCAGTAGGGGAACTTTATTTGTAAATGACGTACCGCTTTGGACATTGAGCTCCTAACCTTAAACACAAAGCTTGGACAACAAGCACTGTTTAAACCTAATATATGTTAATAAAGTTTCCCCTACTGTTTGCGTTCCTTTTATTTTATTATATACAATAAGATCACAGAAAACAGGTGATATTGCAAAATGCAAAACAACCACTACGAAAAAAAAAAAAATGAACGTCCAAGGGCTTTCGTGATTTATCACATTATCAAGAAACTGTAAAAAATAACAGAACAGCTGAAGGCTTATAAGGTCAAGAAAGCACCTCAAGGTCAACATCTGACACCTCACCCGTCCTTTATAGTGATGTGGGTGAGATGGTCAAGGACTTGTCATAGCTTAAACTCTTCCCAAATTTTATTGGTTACAGATGAATCTAATTTGTATAATCCTCAAACAATATTCAAGTTAAAATTGATTTGATTTTAATATGAATATTGGTTTAGGTTTAGGCAAATTAGATTCATTTGTAATTAATAAAATTTGGGAAACTTTTAAGCTGTTTGAGAAGTACTTGACCATCTCACCCGCATCATCATAACATGACGGGTCATAGAGGGACTGTCCAGGACAGTACCCTGGACAGTACCATGAACAGTACCATGGACAGTACCCAGGACAACACTCAGGACAGTACCCTGGACAGTATCCAGTATAGTGCCTATTAAGATGGAATTATTACAATGCTTGACTTAAGTGGAGAATGACTCGCCTGAACACAAGGTTCACATAACACAAGGTTCACATAACACAAGGTTCACATAACACAAGGTTCACATAACACAAGGTTCACATAACACAAGGTTCACATAACACAAGGTTCACATAACACAAGGTTCACATAACGCAAGGTTCACATAACACAAGGTTCACATAACACAAGGTTCACATAACGCAAGGTTCACATAACACAAGGTTCACATAACGCAAGGTTCACATGAACGCAAGGTTCACATAACACAAGGTTCACATAACGCAAGGTTCACATGAACGCAAGGTTCACATAACACAAGGTTCACATAACACAAGGTTCACATAACGCAAGGTTCACATAACGCAAGGTTCACATAACACAAGGTTCACATAACGCAAGGTTCACATGAACGCAAGGTTCACATGAACGCAAGGTTCACATAACACAAGGTTCACATAACGCAAGGTTCACATGAACGCAAGGTTCACATAACACAAGGTTCACATAACACAAGGTTCACATAACGCAAGGTTCACATAACGCAAGGTTCACATAACACAAGGTTCACATAACGCAAGGTTCACATGAACGCAAGGTTCGTGTAATTAAGAGGTAAAAGTCCCAGTTTACAAACTTTACTAAAAAAAAATATTGATTGAATCTCAAGAAGTAAAGCTTCTTCCAACTTGTTGATGACGTCACACAAGCTTCTTCCTACTTGTTGATGACGTCACACAAGTTAGTCTGAGAACAAAAGTGAAATTCTACCGAAATTGTTGAAGTTGTAATCGTGGGAATCAGATCAGTTATCAGAGATTTTTTATTATTATAAGAAAGATTTTCGCTCATTTTGAGCTGGCATTTTGACGCTTTTAATAAAGTGTTTCCCATGAAATAACTAGAGAATGCCTCTTCTAATCGGCTTCAAACCCAAAACGCTAGTGCATAATAATTTAAAGTATTTATTAATTTATTTTGGGCTGTGTAGGTGCCAGTGTGTGGGTTTTTAGGCAATTATGTTAAAGTGGATTTTTTTAAATATAAATATAAAAAAATTCCCCTCAGGATTCTAATGAATTAGAAATAGATAAATGAGAACCCACAAAAAGAATCTCCTTCTTAGGGCGTTCTTAAATATAATGAAGATAGACTTTCTTCAGGATGCTGGTCTCAAAATTTAAAATTTCTCAATGGATGGTTTGAATTGCACATGGGTTGAGCACGTCTAATTTTTCATTTTTATTAAAGAAATTGGGATATTAACTTAATCGTAGTGACAGATGAATACTTCTCCTGATCCGTTTCAAATTTTCAACGCCAATATTTAACTGCATTACAAACATGTGCAGCACTCTGCACTATTCCAATCGCATGCATTGAGATACAGGGGACCGAGGTTATGACATATGGGTATACCTTTTTCCGACCGAAGTGCTGAACTCGTGTGCGTGTCATACAAGGCCAGGGAGGTGGGAAGTTAAAAGGCTTAAGCCAAAGGAACAGGCGAAGATCTCCAGTTTTTTTTGGAATCAAGAGCTCTTCACCAGCATCAAGGCACCTCACCCTTATGAAGGTGGAGACTGGGGGAGGAGGGTTAGGCTAACTTGGCAGGATGACGAAGCAGCAGGATGGTGGGCAGGCGAGACTCAAGGATGTCATAGCGATCCTGCAGGTCCGCCCTCCTGTGCCCGAAGAGGGCGTTCCCGTGGGTTTTCTGCACCAGAGTCCTTCCAGTGTCGACAGCATCCGCGTTTCCCAGGAATCCTGTCAATAGGAAATCTCTCTCTGTCAAGAACATCCCACTGACAAGAGCATCTTTGTTCCGCTGGAACACTAGATATATACACCGAGAGTATTACTCTAGGCGTCCATATGCCGAGAGTTTACTTTTATCCCTATTTTTAGGGGGTTAAAGTATTCGTATCTGGGCTTGATAAAACAGCGTGCAGCTTTAATGGCCCTAGTGTAGTCGACAGGGTTGAGACCCCATTAACTAACCTGAGATAAAATCCTCTGTCATTTACTTTGAACTTCTATAAAATACACGATAGTCCTTAATCAATACAGAAATAGTTTTTTTTTTCATTAGATTGTATCGATGTGGATTAGCAAGTCTTCTGCTGTCTCCAATTTACTCTTTCAATATCTATTGATAAACTTGTTCTGTCTGTCACTGACCTTCGCTTTGGAGGGCTCTGTCGCTGTAGACGGAGCCTGTGAAGACGCCTGTCGCAGCCTCCAGCAGGTACCTGGTCCAGGTGTTGCCTGAGCACGGGAACGATGCCAGCCACACGCGTGGCAGACCCGTGCTGAACCTGCCAGAGCAGTCTTGTGTTGGTTAATCCCCCAGCACGGAGACCAGCCCAGCCATACCCGGAGAACCCAGCCACAACCGGGGAAACCAGCCACACCCGGGGGAACCAGCCACACCCGGGGAAACCAGCAATAATTGTGGGTCCCCGTACGACCACGCACAAAAATTTTATAAATCACCTCAAGGAAGTCGCTAGATTAATCCTAACCTACCAAAACAAACACATGTTTGCAAGTCTGGCTGCCAGGCTTGTGTGTGTGTGTGTATCGCAGACGGAGGATCGAAACTCCACTACTTCTTGCAGTGAATAACCCACACTGGTCAAGTTTCACACAAAATAATCCAATAAATACCAAAAGCACCTCCGTATATACAATGTTTTTTTATGTAATAATTAACAACTTTCAGTCATTCAAAGGAAAACATTAAAATCACTTTTTATAATAAATATCCGGGTAATGTATGCATAGTTACTGTTCTTACATAACACACACACATGCTAGAAGAAGCGGGGCCAGGAGCTGTAAATCGACTCCTGCAACCACAAATAGGTGAGCGCGCACACACACTACAGGAAATGTATTTTCTCTCTCTCTCTCTCTCTCTCTCTCTCTCTCTCTCTCTCTCTCTCTCTCTTTCGAACCTGGTTTCATAGTTGTAACAAGTGCTGTTGGGCTCATCATTCTGCCATATTTGCCAAAATGGACCGCTCATGTTAATAATCAGGCCCAGATCTGTAAATAATAATAATAATTATAATAATAATAATAATAATAATAATAATAATTAACAAACTAATATTACAACTACCAAAGGAATAAACCAGCATCAGCAGCAACATAGACAAAGTAACACTTGCAACTACATATACTGTGCAATATAATATGTAATATATACACAATAACATTGATTGCAATATTCATATTATTAGAATAAGAGTAATAATATAATCTTTCAGGTATATATCTAAGAGTATATACCTTAAAGTACATCTCTCAATAATATATATATATATATATATATATATATATATATATATATATATATATATATATATATATATATATATATATATATATATATATATATATATATATATATATATATATATATATATATATATATATATATATATATATATATATATATATATATATATATATATATATATATATATATATATATATATATATTGGTTAGATGTATGACTTTCAAGGTACATAAATCGAGAGGTGTACATCTCTTAGGGTATACACAGTGAAAGGTACATGTGTATGTATTTACAATGAAAGGTGCAATTATCTCCCCGTGTGTGTGTGTGTGTGTGTGTGTGTGTACATAGACGGTATGTTAATCACTATTTCAGATATTAAAATTTTCTTAAGGTTAGTGTGCAAATGATCTGCAACCTTACTGACCAACCTACAATCACGGCTGACTGAATTGTCGTCAAGAAAGAAGTTTGATTTCTCTTCTTTCACATAAAAGAACGTTTGGGTACTCATCGTTAGGAAGAAATGCGAGTCCTCGTCTCTTATCCAGGAAGAAGTTCAATACTCAACTCTCTCGTTTAAGGAGAAGTTTTGGTGCTAATGTCTCATCCGGGAATGAGCGTGAGCATTCGTCTCCCACCCAGTATGAAGGTTGGGTACTTATTTTTCACCTGGTAAGGAGCTTCGGAAGTAATCTCTCACCAACGAAGACGCTTGGGTATTCCCTCTCACTCACCGGTATCTCTCTGAACCCTGGAGTGTAGGACATTTCTCATTCTAAGTGTCTCCTCCGCTCCTGGTGAGAAACATTCAATTACCTCTCATTTTCGTAATTTTTTGTCTAACTCGCAAATACATTTCACATTATTCAATTAATCTAACCACCAAAAATATTTTAATTTAACTACTTATCAAAATTTAATATATATTAAAAATGTGAAGAACTTTTTGCATCCACTCTTCAAAATATTCAATTTGGATGCTAGTTGATTGATTAAAATTTATTTAATGGGATTAAATACGATTTCCATTCCTCAGGAAATACTTGAATACTTTATGGAATATTCTGATTGGCAAAGGATTGAAATGATTGTTAACATTGGAATTTATAATGTCTGATAGAACGATTGTCAAAGCTGATCTGATTGTTAATGAAACAAACCGAAAGTTAGCCAAGTTCTGTTTTAGGAATTAAAAATATCCTTGACTGGTAGTGGACAAGTTACATGCAGCTTTAATGATCCTCGTGTAGTCGATAGGATATAAACCTAATTAACCAAGTGAAACAAATGATGAAAGGCTCGGGACACTATATACTTGGAGAGGTATATTGATTTATATGGGTATATCCGAGGGGGAAAAAAACTAAAAGAGTAGTGGAAATGTTGAAGGAGACGAAGTTACCAAGGTGGTTTGTTGTAGATTGAACAATACTGGTGTATGTACCAGAGGTAAGTGGTCTATGAGTGTGGGGGAAGAAGAGGAATGTTTGGTGTAAACAAAGTGAGGGGGGGGGAAACAAAAAGAGTAGTGACCAAAATTAAAAGTTTGCATATGAATGTCTTTTAAAAATTTTACAAAATGAAAATTGAATGTGACTAAATTTTATACGGGACAGAAGATTTTAAAATAATTGTGAAGAACTGTAAAAAAATAAAAGGATGATCAAGTCATTCACGGTAAATAAGAAATAGTTTTGGAAAGAAATAAAGTTGTTGAGGAAATTTATGAATGCCATTGTTTTATTTATGTTAGCATAGATTTGGAAGGTGCCTCGAGATTAGCACAGATCATGCATAGGCCATTTGTACAAGGCGAATGGAACTAAAGTGTAAAATAAAATGTAGGTTTAGCAAGTGTTTTAAGTGTGACGAGCATTATCGAAAGTGTTATTAGGACAGAAAAAAAATACAAAGAAAGAATCTGGCTTTATGATTCTAAAGAAATGAGTTGATTGGGTGTCTGTGCTGAGGCACACTAGAGCATGTGCTAAGGCACACTAGAGCATGTGCTAAGGCACACTAGAGCACTACATAGGTAAGGAAAGGCCGCTGTCCATTGCATTTTAGTGTTGGAAAATGAGTATGTTGGGTGGATAGGCAATTAAATAGAATATTTAAAAAGTTGGAAAATGCACTTAAGAAAATGAATCCGATTTGTAATGGAAGTTGCTGTTTGTCAATGAGACAGTGCTATTGGAAGATTCTGAAGAGAAGTTGCAGAGGTTGGTTAAGGAGTTTAGAAGTGTGTGTAAAAGAAAGCGGGAAGGTTATCAATAAAAAAGGCAAGATAGTAGTAGTAGTAGTAGTAGTAGTAGTAGTAGTAGTAGTAGTGGTAAGTAATAGTCTACGAAATGCAAGATTTGGTATCAGACTGGAGGGAAGGGAGCATTAAGGAAGTGAATGCATTTGGAAGTTTGTAACTGTCAGCAGATTGAGCTGTGAAAAAATGAGATGAATCCCAGTAAAGATGAGGCAAGAAGTAGCAGGGGTACTGAGGCATCTGTGGAAAGACGTTTGTCAGTTGAAGCAAAAAGAGGGGAATGTTTCTGAAAATTATGAAGCTCTGACATGAAGCAGGATCTCTGAATATTTCAGAAAAGAGAATTTGAAAAAAGAAGGTGGAAATGTCGTGTGTATATCAATATGTGAGGTGAATATTTTGCACGAGTCTAAGACCCCATGTCAGGAGTCACTCTCCTGTTTCCTGACAAACAAAACACTCCACACTGAGCACTTGAACTATATACTTACCCTGTGGAAGTTGCTTTGGAAGAGGATCCAAGAAGCTGTAAGATATATATGGAGTTAGTGGTGCGGTGAGAGAGGGTCTACTAAGGTTCTACTGCTATTACTGCTAATAATAAAAACAGTGCTAACAAAATACAAAATAATAAAATAATGATACTAATGAACAGGATAATAAAATAACAACACTGTGAACATCACAAAACACTAATGTACTTCACCTTGTATAAAGTGCGCAGAATAATGCCGTAAGCAATATCAACGCCATCACCAGCCTCATCTGTCTTAACACTTGTGGCTGCTTTCCTGTGATAGGTACGGAAGGATTATTATAAACAAGCCATTATGAACGACTCTCATTGAATAAACAGAAGAAGCGACAGGTATTCGAGCCGTGGGCCTGCTACCGGGTAGGACCACGGTTCGAGTCCTCGTCCATACCTCATATAACCCTAATTTTTAAAGGGGTGGATCGGTGAGCCAGCGAAAGGCCTCGGTCAGATGACCCGCGTCAGGAAACACTTGTCCTGTTTCCTGACGAATCTTACCTAACCTACCCTCTGTTTATCTAAAGATTATCATTTTTATTATTATTATTATTATTATTATTATTATTATTATTATTATTATTTTTATTATTATTAACGTGACATTCTAAAGCCATTCGAGTCATTCAGTGTAAGATTTTGAGGAGGCTTAATCCTCCGTTTGCTTATCGCTCAGTACATATACTCAGGGATACACATCTTAAGGTGTGTATACCTGATAAGGGTTACTAAACTTCCACATAAGTCCTACCTCGTCCAGGATTCGACTCAGGTGCTTTCGGCTGTGAGTCGAATATTCTACCATCCATAACTACTTTTATATTGATCTATAACTACATTAATGGAATAAGATAAGAAATGTGTATATAGCGAACTACAATGCTGGATACGTGAACGACGACTTTGTAGCTGACACACACAAGCAACGTTTTGCCTACTGCGCAGGCGAAACGTTGTTTGAAATAAAGTTTGCAATGGCTGCTTGTGAGTCTTTATCAACAATAGCTTGTTTTATTCCATTTATTACGATTTACCTAATAATTTACTGTAGTTGCGTCTTCATATATCAACAGCCACACTAATAATGTCTTGAAGAAGCCTCTACCACCGCCTCTACCACCGCCTCTACCACCGCCTCTACCACTGCTTCTACCACCGTCTCTACCACCGCCTCTACCACTGCTTCTACCACCGTCTCTACCACCGCCTCTACCACCGTCTCTACCACCGTCTCTACCACCGCCTCTACCACTGCTTCTACCACCGTATCTACCACCGCCTCTACCACCGTCTCTACCACCGCCTCTACCACTGCTTCTACCACCGTCTCTACCACCGTCTCTACCACCGTCTCTACCACCGCCTCTACCACTGCTTCTACCACCGTCTCTACCACCGCCTCTACCACCGCCTCTACCACCGCCTCTACCACCGCCTCCACCACCGTCTCTACCACCGCCTCTACCACCGCCTCCACCACCGCCTCTACCACCGCCTCTACCACCGCCTCTACCACCGCCTCCACCACCGCCTCTACCACCGCCTCTACCACCGCCTCCACCACCGCCTCTACCACCACCTCCACCACCGCCTCTACCACCGCCTCTACCACCACCTCCACCACCGCCTCTACCACCGCCTCTACCACCGCCTCTACCACCGCCTCTACCACCGCCTCCACCACCGCCTCTACCACCGCCTCTACCACCACCTCCACCACCGCCTCTACCACCGCCTCTACCACCGCCTCTACCACCACCGTCTTCTGGCCTCCAGTTGTGACTTGACAATGCTCCAGGAGAGACCAACACGTCGTCATGAGACTCCTCCCTAAGTGCGGGTTGCTGATGAAATGCAGACTCACCCTAATGTTGAATACTGCAGCTGTATCAAGTCATTACTAAGCCATTTATACAACAGAATTGAATTCGTACGCTGAATTTTCTCTACATCTACGCTACAACAGGCAGCAAGGCGTCATGCGCTTTGGCTTATCTCAGATTCCAATAACACTTCCTTAATACATTATATAAATGCTTCCTAATCTTCCTGATTCTGCCAGTTATCAACTCTTTCTATATTCAGTATTCTATAATTACATTTCAAAAGTAATGCTTGAATTACACGCATTTTTGCAAAATAGGTCCCAGAAGAACACAAGATTTGGTCGCGTTTGAGATGTAAAAATTACAACTCGTTCAGTATATAAAAACATGATTTTTAATATACATATAAACCAGGGAAAGTCCTCGATCAGATGACCAAAAGCTCCAGATGTGGGTCATGTGACTAAGATCCCCGTCAGTAAGCACTTGCCCTGTCTCCTGACAAACATTATACCAGCCTATAAGACAGTTTAAAAAAAAAAATCACGGCTGTCTCAACACACGATACTGCAAAGAGGTGATGTGAGATACCGGCCACTGTGAGTCAGGACTCAAGGAAGGTGTTAGAATATTTTAAGAAAACGTTGCGCAGCGAATAGTTTCTGTATAGTGAAACTTTTCCTTAGGCCTGAAGAAGAAATTTATTACTAGACGTTTCTTCAATAAAAAGTATCCAAACACTGCACTTGCGTCTTACTTTCACAGCAACGCTCTGGCAACAGTAACGAAAGTCAAGCTCCACTTTACAAAGCTCTTTAGCGTGCGTGCCGTCACAGTAAGGGTGACCTTAGCGTGCGTGCCGTCACAGTAAGGGTGACCTTAGCGTGCGTGCGTCACAGTAAGGGTGACCTTAGCGTGCGTGCCGTCACAGTAAGGGTGACCTTAGCGTGCGTGCCGTCACAGTAAGGGTGACCTTAGCGTGCGTGCCGTCACAGTAAGGGTGACCTTAGCGTGCGTGCCGTCACAGTAAGGGTGACCTTAGCGTGCGTCTCATCTACGTGGGGTCATTTACATCTACAGGTTCTGTAACACATCAGTAAACATTACACAACGCAAAAAGTATTACGCAGGTGATCTACCGCCCAGTGATTTCTTTACACCCCCCCTCCCCCCCATAAAGTTCATCATTACGAAATCACATAAATTACTCTTGAGCTGAAATATTTAATTAAACCAATAAATAATGAACAGTAAACTCAAATATATGAAAAATTCATTATGCACCAAATGATTTGTAGAGACAAGTTGTTAGGAACACATGTGTAGTCTAGTGGCCTGCACACCTGGCTGCAGTACGATAACTACGTAGGAACCAGGAAAAAGGCAGCAGAATAAATAATTATATTTCCTTCACCACACAGTAATCAGGTGTGTACAATATATACAGCGGATATGTACAATAAGGCAAGGTTGAGACACTTATGGAACACTTGGGAATCTTTATTAAGGAAACGTTTCGCCACACAGTGGCTTCATCAGTCCAATACAAAGTAGAAAGGTGTAGGAGAGGAGCTTTGAGGTACAGTCCTCGGCCTGAGTCGATGTGTCAGTCCATCAATCTTGTAGAAAGTACAGCACATGGCCGTAGAGGTGCCTTATATACTGTAGTCAGTATCCTGCTTCGCCTCACCTGACTACAGTATATAAGCCACCTCCACGGCCATGTGCTGTACTTTCTACAAGATTGATGGACTGAACACATCGACTCCAGGCCGAGGGATTGATTACCTCAAACTCCTACTCTCCTTACACCTTTCTACTTTGTATTGGACTGATGAAGCCACTGTGTGGCGAAACGTTTCCTTAATAAAAATTCCTATATGTTGCATAAGTGTCTCAATCTTCAATTCGTCGGTTTTCAAAACCATTTATCACAATAAGGCAAATGCAAGCAAGAGAGACGGTGAGAACCGTTGCGACCAGACTGGGAGGTAAGTCTGCCCAGCTTGATTCACGGGTGTACCACATCGATTCACAACTTAGGCGAGTTTCCTTGTCACAAGTTATACCCTTAGCACCTAGTTCGCTGGTCGGGAGGGCATGCCTATATGGGTGTTTAACACGCCGAATAAAAATGTAACTTACTCTTAGCATGCCACACAAGCTGAGACCGAATCATGAACTGCGTCTCATTAATTATTCAACATAACTAGTTACGCTTTACTAAACTTTAAGAGTTTCTTTATTTCTAGAATTCATCAACTAGATCTCAGCGAGGGCGCACCTATTTTTATTTAGCTCTATACTTGGATAGAATTACTTTTATTTATTCCCGACCCACAAGCAATGCTGTTGTGTCCACCAGAAATTCTTTAAACTAACTTGGAAACTACGAACATTATTACAGCTGCATAACTTGACTATCTTTATTGCCAAGTATCTTTATTGTCGAGTAATAGATTTTTCTCTGCAATATAGATACCCAAGAGTTGCACGCGTGTCTTATCAATCACAAAGATGATACTCCAGTGATGGAAAGCGCTAATCCTGCAGGGAAATGGAAGGCAATCAGGTTTGATTGATCAGTGGAAGGGGCAGGATAGTTCCCATTCTTTGAATCGAGAGCCCTTCAGCGGCAGCAAGAGTGGAACATATTCACAGTCATGTAAGTTTGCCAGGACGCGTCCTGGCCCGGGTCTTTCCCATGTGGTGACCCGACAGTGGGTCCCGAAGGAGGGTCAGTGTGTGCACACGCGATGAACCGTTTACAGCCCTATGACAGGGGCACGGAAGCGTGAAACGTATGGAGCTGGTGATGGAACTTACTTCCCTTACTGCACTCTGCTCAGATGAGCTTTAAAGTTCTGCATAATTGAGCTTTATTCAACTTTGCGAGAGTCTTCCATGATAAAAGTTCAAAAACTATCATATGGTTAAATGGCAAGGTTTTCCACTACCATGTTTGACGTAGAGTGAAACACCATTGATGAATAAGGCTTAAAATGTGAACATAGTGTATACCTAGCAACTATTATTTTTATCATAGCACCTACAACACGGCAGCCACAACACGGCACCTACAACAGGACACCTACAACAGGGCACCTCACCTAGGGCACCTACAACAGGGCACCTACAAACGGCACCTACAACAGGGCACCTACAACACGGCACCTAGCAACAGGGCACCTCAGCAGGCACTCTACAACACGGCACCTACAACACGGCACCTACAACAGGGCACCTACAACAGGCACCTACAACGGCACCTACAACACGGCACTACAACACGGCACCTACAACAGGGCACCTACAACACGGCACCTACAACACGGCACCTACAACACGGCACCTACAACAGGGCACCTACAACAGGGCACCTACAACACGGCACCTACAACACGGCAGCTACAACACGGCACCTACAACACGGCACCTACAACACGGCACCTACAACACGGCACCTACAACACGGCACCTACAACAGGGCACCTACAACAGGCACCTACAACAGGGCACCTACAACACGGGCACCTACAACAGGCACCTACAACACGGCACCTACAACACGACACCTACAACAGGGCACCTACAACACGACACCTACAACAGGGCACCTACAACACGGCACCTACAACAGGGCACCTACAACAGGGCACCTACAACACGGCACCTACAACACGGCACCTACAACACGGCACCTACAACACGGCACCTACAACAGGGCACCTACAACACGGCACCTACAACAGGGCACCTACAACACGGGCACCTACAACACGGCACCTACAACACGGGCACCTACAACAGGCACCTACAACACGGCACCTACAACACGGCACCTACAACACGGCACCTACAACAGGGCACCTACAACACGCACCTACAACAGGCACCTACAACACGGCACCTACAACACGGCACCTACAACAGGGCACCTACAACAGGCACCTACAACACGACACCTACAACAGGGCACCTACAACACGGCACCTACAACACGGCACCTACAACACGGCACCTACAACACGGCACCTACAACACGGCACCTACAACAGGGCACCTACAACACGGCACCTACAACACGGCACCTACAACAGGGCACCTACAACAGGGCACCTACAACACGGCACCTACAACACGGCACCGCTACAACAGGGCACCTAAGCCAAACAGGGCACCTACAACACGGCACCTACAACACGGCACCTACAACAGGGCACCTACAACAGGGCACCTACAACAGGGCACCTACAACAGGGCACCTACAACACGACAACCAGGTTTCCTCTTCACTACACAACTAAATTCCTCTCAGAATTGCGCTAATATCTTTAAATAATTACTGTAGATAAAGATAAGTTACGACAATGTTTACGCTTGGAGGTCAAAGGATCGTCAAGCAACTCTATCGTTAATTAAATAAGTCTAATCATAAAAATAAATATAACATGTCCTTTTATTCATCTAAACACAAATGGAAAGCTATTATTTCAGATTTTCACATAAAGACATAGGAATAATTTAGCCAAAGCAACCAGGCGCTGTCACTGTATAAATAATTTATTTAATGCAAAATAACTCTCTCACGGTTTACTGAAATATTTTTAAATTAGCTTTTGTTAATAAATTCTGCCAATTCTAAATCTACAAAAAATTACTGATGTACCTAGTCTGTCTTTTAATGAACAGTTAAATAATATATATATATATATATATATATATATATATATATATATATATATATATATATATATATATATCAATAACAACACTGCACTAGCCAGGGGTCGAACCCATGCTGCTTTGGCCCGCCTCATGGTGAGCGAAAACATATGACGCTCTAGAACACTGAACCACACAATCCTTAAGAGTAGCGCATCCAGTAGAACTGAATGTTGTACTCGCTACCCAAGGACATACGGTGATGTGGACGCCTCTAAGCTAATTTCAAATTAGTACAACATTCAGTTCTACTGGAAGCGCTTCTCTTAAGGATTGTGTGGTTCAGTGGTCTAGAGCGTCATGTGTTTTCGCTCACCATGAGGCGGGCCAAAACAGCATGGGTTCGACCCCTGGCTAGTGCAGTGTTGTTATGTCAGAGATCACAGTTATCCTAGTGATTGGTCTTCTGCTAAAACTGTTCACCCTACGTCCAACTTTCACAGTCGCCGTCTGGTTGAATCCTCCTTTATACACAACTTTCCTTGTATGAATCTTAGTCGTGGCTTTGTCTCTGTAGATGCCTTCCTTTCCCATTACATTGTTAAATGCTCCAAACTTCAGAACACCCGTGACTTAACCTGATTATTTTTTCCCCTTCTCACACTTTCCCCTTCCTCTTTCTTCTTTCTCCTTTGGGGTTTCTTTCTTTTGCCTTAATTGTCCTTTATTATTCCCCCCCCTCCTGCGTTCTTGCTCCTACCCTCTGTGGGCCGCTAGCTCCCTTCTTTCTTAGTATTTGACTGACTCCACTAATACTACCACTACTACTACTACTACTACTACTACTACTACTACTACAACTACCACTACTACTACCTCCAACACTTCCTCTATTGCTCCTGTCCCTGTCTGCTGGCCTATATATACTCCCTCCTTCCTCCTTTTTGTTGACTCAACAGTCGCTCCACATCAAGAAGTGTCCCTACGATCCCCATTGGGGAGGGAACCTCTACCTCATCTACAACCTTGTACCAAGATGTATTATTCCAACAGAATCAAGATTAAACCTTCCAGTGGAACGGTTAATGACTCATCCAAGCTTGCTCTTGCTGTGGCCGTCAGGGGCGGCTTACATGTCAAAATGAATACCATCCTAACTCTCCAAGAAGCCTTCATTATTGTATGTGAAGACGATGTTGAGGCTGAAAAGTTATTAACCTCCTCTGCTTTGTCCACTCTATCAGACAGTGGCTTCAAAGTCATGTCCTCTCCTGCCTTTCGGGCTAAGAGGACTGTATTCTTGAAAAGACTTCACAAACTGATTACCACACAACCTGTTGAAGACCTAAAGACCTCCATTGAAGAACAAAATCCCTGGCCTTCAGTGGAAAGCATCACCAAGATTCCTACTGTCTCCTCCATGCTAAAAATCACTTTTACTGATGTGTCAATGGCTGCCCAAGCTATGGCTGAAGGCCTGGCCATATACTACTACTTTATTAACTCCTCTCATATTGAAGCTGAGAGGTACCATCATATTACTCAATGCTGGAGTTGCTACTCTTACCTACACTCTACAAAAGACTGCCCCACAAAAAACAAAAAGTTCTGCTCTACCTACGGGTCTGAAGGCCACGATTCCAAGACTTGCACTTCTACTGCCTCACTTAAGTGTCTCAACTGCAAAAACAATCACCATACTCTCGTATCAAAGTGCCCCACTCGTCGAGAAATCCTGAAAAAAAACAGGAAGCAGAACAGAAGAAGACACCTTCCAAGTCATCGTCACCTACTTATGCTGCCGTCACCAAACTCCAGGCCGACACTACAAAACTTTTAAAAGCTACCCAACCCTCCACCACAGCTCCACCAGCTTGTGAACCTACGAAAATTCATTACTGTATGCTGTATGCACACATGCATAATATGGCGATACCAGGTTCCTTCAACACTTTTATTAACGAGCTCTTCCGATTGAACAACATGCCAAACTTTACTTTTCCAGACTCTCCACCATCTGCCGACATCATGAAGCTCACCAAAGATGTTGGCAATGTCACAACACCTGAAATTCCATCTCCAAGAAACAGCCAATCAGCTACTTCCAACATCACCACCGCTGTGGACCAATCAGCAACCTTACCTGACCCACCTGTATCTTCCACCTCCTCTGCTACTACTAATGAACCACCTGCTCCATCTCCAACTCAACCACCAAAAGCCAAGAAAGCCAAGACACTCCCTCCTGAAAATCCACCTCAAGATACTCCAAGACCAGAAGAAATGGAAGAGGAAACAATATTTAGACCAACTGAACCCCTCACTTTCTACACATATAATCCTCGCACACCGACGCTATATGTACCTCAAGTCATCTATTCCAAGCGCCATGATAGTATCAAGTACACTGTTGCTGCTGGCTGCCATCACCACACTGAAACAGCACTAATTGCAGAATTAGAAAAAGACAAAAGCTTGATCAAACTTACTGTATTGTCAAAACCAGCTTTCAAAAGACTTCAAAAGGGTTCTACGACAGGAACGTAAAACTAACAAGAACACAGATATGTAGAGTTTTCTATCCACCAATCACCGATGATCCTGTCTCCTCTCTGCATACTTAACGACCAATCACATTAAAGCATGCCTCCCCCTCCACCCCGCCTCCCACCGATCACCAGCAACCATTTACCGACCAGATCTACACATCCACCACTATGATGCAGCCTGCACAGCTTGCCCACATCGCACATATAGCCAGCCAAGTCCTGATCTTTACAGCTCTATCCCACGATCGCCTCAGCTGCTGGGTTAAGCCCTGGCTCTATCTCTTCGACTAAGCACACTCCTCTTCAGTACTACTCTTCGTCTGTCCCGTCTTCCCCGCTCATCCCATTGGGATCTTACCTGAACTCGTTCGTTCGTTCGTTCCTTTTTGTTAGTGTGACTTTGTAAATGGACCAAGTCGGACCGAAACGTCGTCGTAAGCTCCTCTCTTCAATATGAGGGTTATTTGTGTTTTGTTCCAGTCATGGTATTGTGCTTTTTTTTCGTTAGTTATATATTATTGTAACCACGAACGAGTGGTATTGATCAATAACAACACTGCGACTAGCCAAGGACTAACCCACAGGACCACGCAATCCTACAAAGAATTGCGTGGTCCTGTGGGTAAGAGCGTCATGCGTTTTCGCTCACCATGAAGCGAGGCCAAAGCAGCATGGGTTTGAGTCCTTGGCTAGTCGCAGTGATGTTACTGATATATATTATATCAATAAATAATATATATATATATATATATATATATATATATATATATATATATATATATATATATATATAATTTTTTTTATTAACCCACTAAGGAAGGGTGACCCGAAAAATAGAAAACACTTTCGTCATTATTCACTCCATCATTGTCTTGCCAGAGCCAGTTAAAAAAACTGCAGCATATCAACACCCCTCCTTCAGAGCGCAGGCACTGTACTTCCCACCTCCAGGACAAGTCCGGCTAACCGGTTTCAGATTCTTCAACACAACGGTACTCATCACCAACTCTGAGGCTTGTGCTAGGGATTCAAAAACTAACCCAAAAAGTTTTTTCCAGGTTTATAGAACAAAAGTTAGGGATAAGATAGGTCCCCTTAAAAATAACTCTGGGCATCTTACTGACAAGAAGAATGATATGTGCTCTATTTTTAACAATTATTTTCTCTCGGTTTTCACACAGGAAGACACTAATAATATCCCAGTAATTAATTTTTATAGTGGCCCTGAAGAAGATAAATTATGTAATATCACAGTCACTAGCGAAATGGTTATGAAACAAGTAGACCGACTGAAACAAAATAAATCGCCGGGTCCTTGTGAGCTTTTTGCAGGGGTTCTTAAGGAATGCAAAATGGAACTCTGTGAACCATTAGCTAACATTTTTAATTTATCTCTTCAAACAAGTGTAGTGTCTGATATGTGGAAGATGGCTAATGTAATTCCTATTTTTAAAGCAGGGGACAAGTCACTACCATCAAATTACCGCCCAATAAGACTGACCTCAATTGTAGGCAAATTACTAGTCAATTATAGCTGATATTATTAGAAGCCATCTAGATAACCATAATTTGATTAATGATACCCAGCATGGATTCACGAGGGGCCGTTCCTGCCTAATTTATTAACCTTCTTTAGTAAAGCTTTTGAGACTGTTAAAGAAAGTGGCAGCTCATGGCATTGGGGAAAAAGTGCTGTCATTGATTGAGTCATGGCTCACCAATAGGAAGCAGAGTGTGTATAAATGGGGTTAAATCCGAGTGGGGATCTGTAACAAGTGGTATTCCACAGGGATCAGTCTTAGGCCCGTTGTTGTTTATAATATATATCAATGACCTTGACGAGGGAATTACTAGTGATATGAGCAAATTCGCCGATGACACGAAGATAGGTAGGATAATTGATTCAAACATAGATGTCAGGGAACATCAGGAGGATTTAGACAAACTCAATTCCTGGTCAGAAAAGTGGCAGATGCAGTTCAATGTAGATAAATGCAAGGTTGTGAAACTCGAGAGTGTCCATAACCCAAGCACTTATAAGTTAAATAACGTAGAACTTTGCCATACAGATTGCGAAAAGGACTTGGGGGTTATGGTAAGCAGCAACCTTAAACCAAGACAGCAATGCCTAAGCGTACGTAATAAGGCAAACAGATTACTGGGATTTATATCAAGAAGTGTTAGCAACAGAAGTCCAGAGGTTATATTACAGCTTTATACATCATTAGTAAGGCCTCACCTAGATTACACAGCTCAGTTCTGGTCTCCATATTACAGAATGGACATAAATTCGTTAGAAAACATTCAGCGTAGAATGACTAAATTAATACATAGCATTAAAAATTTTCCGTATGAAGAAAGATTGAAGACCCTTAAATTACATTCACTTGTAAGACGTAGAATGAGGGCAGACATGATCGAGGTATACAAGTGGAAAATGGGTATTACAAAGGGGATATAAAAGGGTCTTGAGGATATCTCTCCAAGAGAGAACCCGCAATAATGGATTCAAATTAGATAAGTTTAGATTCAGAAAGGATATAGGAAAGTATTGGTTTGGAAATAGGGTAGTTGATGAGTGGAACAGTCTGCCTTGGGTAGTTTCAAATTTAGGCTGGATAAATTCATGAGTGAGAGGGGTTGGATTTGAGTGGGAATTGCACATGAGAAAATAGAATTATCAAAGCTTATTTCTTGGGTAGCATTGAAAATTGGGTTGACCAAATATTCTGTAAGTGGGATGGATTGTGAAGGACTTGCCTAGTATGGGCCAACAGGCCTGCTGCAGTGTTCCTCGTTTCTTATGTTCTTATGAGGGACTCATTACCTTATCTTTTGTATATAGTTCTACAGTCTTCACATTATGTCCTTCACTTGTATTGATAAAGCCACTGGATGGCGAAACGTCTACAAATAAAGCCACCCCGGTGTTGTACATGTGTCTAATTCTTCATGTCGGTATTATATACCACTTAACCAGTGGTGGACCTGACTTAACAGCGGTGGACCTGACTTAACCCAGTGGTGGACCTGACTTAATTTAACTCATTGAAGACGTGTCTTGTGTGCTCTCTGTGAATCTGAACAAGATGTCCTCTCTTGAGCTACTCTACCAGCAGCTGAAGGAAGAACTGAGGGTAGCTAAGCTTGAGATACAGCGACTGACTGAGGAAAACAGGAGGATTCGTAGTAATCCTCCTGTTGAGAATCCTCAAGCCAAGAAAGGAACCTGGACAGTGGCTGGAATGCATGGGACAAAGTTAAAGATGAAGAGGACGGATGGAGAGGTAGAATCAACGAAGAACCAGGAACCTGTTGTGGAAACATCGAACCGATTCTCCGTGTTACCCAATGAATGTGAGTCGACTACTGGGAACATCACGACGAACGACACCAAGGAAGGTAAGAACATTGTTCTTGTTGGTGATAGTCAGATTAGGTACATGGATAGGGCCTTCTGTTTGAAAGATAGAAGTAGGAGACAGAGAGTTTGCTTTCCTGGGGCTGGGATGGAGGATATTGTTAGCCGTCTGGACAACATCATGAGAGGTAATGGGAGTAATCCTATTATCTGTCTCAGTGCTGGAGGCAACGATGTTGGTAGACGTAGGAGTAAGGCCCTGACTAGCAGGTATAGGTCAGCAATAGACATAATTAGGAAGAAGGGTGGGAACCCTGTCATATGTGGTATTTTGCCAAGGAGAGGAGTTGGAGATGAATGGCTGTCCAGAGCAATTGGTGTCAATTGCTGGCTGGACAAACACTGTAAGGATAATGCAGTACCATTCATTTGCAACTGGGACCACTTCTATGGCCGAAATGACATGTATGCCAGGGATGGGGTTCACTTATCCAGGGCAGGTGTGGATTTTCTTGCTAGCTCAGTTGAGGGTGTTGTTAGGACTTTAAACTAGGATTAGTTAGAGGTATGGGTTTAGAAATGGAAAATACTGAATGTCGAAATATAGATCTAGGCTTTGATATAAAAAATCCTAACAATAACAAGGACAGTAATAGGTATAGTGGAAAAACAGAAAGAAGCAGGAAGGGTAAAGAGAAAGGAGGGTCTTTAAAAGTGTATTATACAAATAGTCGTAGTGCTAGGAATAAGATGGACGATTTGAGACTAGTTGCAAGTGCAGGTAACATTGATGTATTTGCCATAACTGAGACGTGGTTCAATACAAAAAATAGGGACATGCCTACTGAATGTCATATACAGGGTTTTAAATTGTTCCAAGTAGACAGAAGTTTCGGGAAGGGGGGTGGAGTGAGTGCCACTGTATGTCCGAGATCGCTTGAACTGTTGCATAAAAACGGGAATAAAGTCTGAAATAACACATACAGAGTCTGTCTGGATAGAATTTTCAGAGGGGCATGAAAAATTGATTTTAGGTGTGATATACCGTCCCCCAAACTTAGATAGGGACCAAGGGAGACTACTATGGGAGGAAATTGTTAAGGCCACAAGGCACGATAACGTAGTAATTCTAGGGGACTTTAACTTTAGTCAGATTGATTGGAATTTCTTGACTGGGAATTTAGAATCTAACGACTTCTTAGAAGTAGTTCAAGATTGTTTTTTGAAGCAGTTTGTGACAGAACCTACAAGGGGAAATAACCTGCTTGACTTGTCGTGTCAGTATCATATGTACACTTGTGTAGTGTACCAGCATTCAGCATTCATCCCACTTATACAGCTGGTCCCTTTGCGTGTGACGTCACGATACCCGCTGACGTCAGAGGCTCAGCGCATGTGCACAGCCTCACATAGGCGTACCCTCTCACTAGCGACAGACCTAAGAGCGAGACGGACGGTGGCTGGGCTCCCCCCAACTCATACTGTAAATATACCGTAACCATCCTACAAGGAGTGTCTATGTCTACCTAAATATCTCTCCCAAGACCCACACAACAAGTGGTGAGCAGCGGTGTGCCGTAATTTTTATCGATTACGCTGTTATAGAGAGATAGACTACGACAAGCAAGCAAACAGCCTCCAGACCGACCACGTTACCAGCTACCTACATCCAAGAAGTCTACAATATCTAAAGTATCTCCTGGTCAGTTAAGTGCCTCATTTGTTGATTTGTTAAAACCTTCGAGGGGTTGACCCGGGTTTTGCAAATTCTGTACGAGTAAGCCAGTGAGGAGAGAGTACCATTCCAGCCAGTAAAGCCACCACCAGTTACGTCAGCCTAGGCTTAAGCCAGCTTCTACCTTGCTGTGCTAATTTGTTACAAGATTCCAAGCCAGTCAATCTGTGTGAAAATATTCTACTAAGCCAGCAAGCCACTCTGCTGTCTGAGAAGTAAGCCACGTGAGTCACGCATTTATACCACCTTTGTACTCCAGTGTATTGCTGTTCTGAGTACAATACCATCCCCGTGGTATCCTGGGTTATTCAAGCCACCCAGGGTTAAGTTCATATAAACGGCGTAAGCCACAGGCGCACGCGGGAAGCGGTGTAAGCCTAGCCACTCCACCACCCGCCACCACCCCCCACCACCCACGCTAAGGCAGACGCCTTGACCACGTGCATCCACCCACACAAAGCATTAAGTGTGGATTATTTCACCCTTAACTGGGTCCTGCAAGCAGTTTATTAGCTACGAACCAGGTCGAGCATCCTGAGTGTGTTTCTTCTGAACTGTTGTGCCAACTGTACAAAGCCTCGGTTCGTAGTCCGCCGGTTTATGCACATTACTTCAAGTTATCAACGAGTGGACCAGACCACCATCCTCCACCACCATCCTCCACCACCACGCTGTTGTTGTTTTATTTTTCAGATAATCTATAGACAATTTCGTGTGTTGAGACAATTTCTGCGAGTTACATAAATTTTGAGTTATCCTAGGAAGTGTTCCGTGTTAAATTAATTATTTGCATTAATTTTTGATTTCACTAGTATTGTCCCTTGTTAATTATTGCGTTATAATTTCTGTGAATTTCGTTGTGTTACTAAATATGCAGTAAGTACAGTTTTGTTAAAGTTATCTTGTGTTCCAATATTCCACCAAGTAGTAATTTTAAAAGATTTTAAATTTTTCCCCAGCATTGTCCATGTGTTGTTGAATTTTCTGTCTTGTTAATTATTGTGTTTCACCAAGTGCACTATCCCAGAGTTATCATTTTTTATTATTTTACCCTTGTTTGTTAATATTAATTGTGTAATTAATTAATTTTGCTTGCCCCAGTAACTACATATTGTTTTCTCCTCCAAGCAATTTTTAACATTTTACCAGTAATATTCCCTGCTAATTCTTATGTGTTGCAGTCAGTGTTACTTTTTCCTTTGCACCCAATATTGTTTTGTGTACTTGTTTATTTTTTATACAGTGCTAATGTGTTTCAACCTTGCAGACTAGTGCTATAATTTTTATTGAAGATCTCAATTTCTTCTGATAAGTTACTATCTCAAGGACAACGAAATTGACTTTTTGTGAATTTGTAAGTCCAAAAGTTAATTACCCTGATGAGTTGTACTTCAGTTCCTGTGAGTGTTGCCTTATTTTCTTGTTAAATATCTTGTTCATGATTTTTTTTACATAGTTCATGTTAAAGTGTTGTTTGAACAATTTCACTCTTAAGTTTGTTTAAAGTCAGTGTTTTTAGTAAATTGTTCCAGTAATTATTTTATTGAGTTACCTTGCTTTGCTTGCAATAAAGAGTAAGAGTGTTCAAACTAATTCATTCGTAATATCTTAATTCTTGTGTTGCAAAGTTTTTCCGCAGTGCAATTATTGATTATTGATAATTCCTGAAATTTATTTTGTGTAAATTATATTCCCCAGTATTCAATTTTTGTTTCATCAATTTTGTTGTGTTTAACTGCTCAAGTAACTTGTCATTTCCTAAGAGTAATAAGTAATATTCCAGTGAACTTCTAGTGATACAAGCAGTAAAGTTACTTTAATTTTTGCCAGTGAATATTCTATCGAATCGTTTTATCAGATTGTTGCTAGTGCCATAACCATTATTGAATTCTTTTAATTAATTGTGCATTTAATTCTTTTATTGTGTTGCAATTTTGTTGATATTTAAAGAAAAGAAAACTCATTTTGCTGTTCAAGTTAAAGCTAGATTGTTTTAATTTAGTGTGTTGAGTTTCCTTGCCAAGTAAATTTCCAGTGAGTTATCTTTTCTTAGTGTTATTGTGCTATTATCAGTGTTACTTATGCAGAATAGTTAATAATTTCTATCAGTTAAGCCATATTGTGCCATATACTTGTGTAAATTTTGCTTTCATTTCAATTCTCGTTTAATTGCTCAGTCATGTCTCAAGTAAAGTCAAGTAGTAATGTGTTTGCTGCCAGTCGAGGCAATGAAGCTCAAGTAAATGTGTGCGATAATACTGTGTGTGCTGCTATTCAGAGCTATAACCATAATGAGTCAGTGAACAGTCCTCATAGTCCCTTAATGATTGAAAGACAGTCTCTAGACGTTGAGCAATGTGTTTGTTCTTCGAGCTTGTATCAGAGAATTGCCAGATTGATGCGGAATGTGAAGTTCAGATTAGTTCTTGTAGAAAGTATGTGTTTTACTTGTTAACGTAGCCGAGCGGTCAAGGCACTAGTATTACTGTCACTCCTGTCTGGAATTCAGCCCCTACAATATCTTGCATGCAAGATAGCGTTCAGATGCCTAGGGTGCCGGAGGTATCCCGGACCGCCTTGAGTACTGAGTCTATCCTTGCAATGTTGCTAGTTCAAGTAGTAGTTCCTCTCCAGGAGACGCTTTGTTGAAGAAAGACTATTTGAATGAGTTATAGCATCTCTCACTGATGCAAAAGCAATTGCAGAAAGCCATTTCTGTTGCTAGTGTATTCACTAGAGTGCCAGTTGTTGTCCCTCGTGTTCCAGATAGTGTTCCTTCCAGTTGACAGTAAACCTTTGCAGAGTAAAGTGTCATATGTCGAGTAATTCTTACCTGCAGTAAGAGATAGTGAGAGCCGTTCTCCTTTGCTCATACTTTGTGTCATTGAGCTAACTATTTCAACCGGGGAGAGATCCATCCACTCCACCGAGTCTGTTCATTCCTTCAGTAGGAAAGTGATTATAAGTTAATCAATACCGAGTCTGTTCATTCCTTCAGTAGGAAAGTGATTATAAGTTAATCAAAACCGAGTTGTTCATTCCTCCAGTAGGAAAGTGATCATAAGTTGTGAGCTAAAGATAGAAAATCAGAAAATCCAGTTTAGAACCGAATTATTGACTGTGTGTTTTGTTATTAGATTTCCAGTATCTAGCAAGATTGTTGTGTGTTCAAGTTCTCTCTGAGTTCTGAGTTTTAACAGTATGACCCGTGTTAGCCGAGTTTATCTTTCTGTTAAAACTTCTTCCCTGTAAATATTTATTCTTCCTCAGAAGCCGAAGAGTGCATGAATACACATCCATTGATCGATCAAATTTGCAATTGTAATATATATAATCCGTTATATCTAGATCCATTAAATTTCTCTTATGTACCATTAACTCAAGAATTGCGAGAGTAAGATTAATCTTGATCAGTTCCAAGTTATAATGTGTTTGCTATTGTATAGATTCACCCAGTACCACCTGTCTGTTCAGCCTATAGAGTTGTATAGTATGCCGAGACGTCATACGATAACATGGCCGAGCTGTCGTGTCAGTATCATATGTACACTTGTGTAGTGTACCAGCATTCAGCATTCATCCCACTTATACAGCTGGTCCCTTTGCGTGTGACGTCACGATACCCGCTGACATCAGAGGCTCAGCGCATGTGCACAGCCTCACATAGGCGTACCCTCTCACTAGCGACAGACCTAAGAGCGAGACGGACGGTGGCTGGGCTCCCCCCAACTCATACTGTAAATATACCGTAACCATCCTACAAGGAGTGTCTATGTCTACCTAAATATCTCTCCCAAGACCCACACAACAGACTTGGTTCTGGCAAACAAGGAAATCCTTGTTATTAATTTAGAAATTACAGAGGAACTCGGCGCAAGCGACCACAAATCAATTATATTTGGCATTGAATTTAAGTTTCATAGTAGGGATAATTCAGTAACGGTCCCAGATTTTCGCTTAGCAGATTACAATGGACTTAGAGAACACTTATCATCTGTGGACTGGGGTAATGAAGAGAGCTATCAATATGACAGTTTTCTGAACACTATACATGCTGCCCAAAGAACATTTATCCCATATAAAGAAATTAGATCGAATAGAAATGAACCAAAATGGATGAATAATAGGCTCAAATATCTTTTAGGGCAGAAGAAAGGAATTTATAGGTGTATCAATAGAGGTGAGGGTCATCTTATGAATCAGTATATTAACATTAAGAGAGATGTTAAAAAGGGGATAAGAAAAGCTAAACGGGACTACGAAATTAAAGTTGCTAGGGATTCGAAAACTAACCCAAAAGGTTTTTTCCAGGTGTATAGAACAAAAGTTAGAGATAAGATAGGTCCCCTTAAAAATAATTATGGGTATCTTACCGACAAAGAGAATGAAATGTGCTCTATCTTTAATAATTATTTTCTCTCGGTTTTCACTCAGGAAGACACTAATAATATCCCAAGAATTAGGTATTTTAGTGGGCCTGAAGAAGATAAATTATGTAGTATCACAGTCACTAGTGAAATGGTTATCAAACAGATAGACCGTTTGAAGCAAAATAAATCGCCAGGTCCTGATGAGCTTTGTTCAAGGGTTCTTAAGGAATGCAAAATGGAACTCTGTGAACCCTTAACTAACATTTTTAACCTATCTCTTCAAACAGGTGTAGTGTCTGATACGTGGAAAATGGCTAATGTAATTCCTATTTTTAAAGCACGGGACAAGTCGTTACCATCAAATTACCGCCCAATAAGTCTAACATCAATTGTAGGCAAATTACTAGAGTCGATTATAGCTGATAACATAAGAAGCCATCTCGATAGGCATAATTTGATTAATGATACTCAGCATGGATTCACCAGGGGCCATTCCTGCCTAACTAATTTATTAACTTTTTTCAGTAAGGCTTTTGAGGCAGTTGATCATGATAAAGAATTCGATATTGTTTATTTGGATTTTAGTAAGGCTTTTGATAGAGTACCACATCAGAGACTGTTAAAGAAAGTGGCTGCTCATGGAATTGGGGGAAAAGTGTTGTCATGGATCGAGTCATGGCTCACCAATAGGAAGCAGACGGTGTGCATAAATGGGGTTAAATCGGAGTGGGGATCTGTAACAAGTGGCGTTCCTCAGGGATCGGTTTTGGGCCCGTTGTTGTTTATAATATATATAAATGACCTTGACGAGGGAATTTCTAGTGATATGAGCAAATTCGCTGATGACACGAAGATAGGTAGGATAATCGATTCAGACATAGATGTCAGGGAACTACAGGAGGATTTAGACAAACTCAATTCCTGGTCAGAAAAATGGCAGATGCAGTTCAATGTAGATAAATGCAAAGTTCTAAAGCTCGGGAGTGTCCATAACCCAAGCACTTATAAGTTAAATAACGTAGAACTTAGCCATACAGATTGCGAGAAGGACTTGGGGGTGATGGTAAGCAGCAACCTTAAACCAAGACAGCAATGCCTAAGCGTACGTAATAAGGCAAATAGATTACTGGGATTTATATCAAGAAGTGTTAGCAACAAAAGTCCAGAGGTTATATTACAGCTTTATACATCATTAGTAAGGCCTCACCTAGATTACGCAGCTCAGTTCTAGTCTCCATATTACAGAATGGACATAAATTCGTTAGAAAACATTCAGCGTAGAATGACTAAATTAATACATAGCATTAGAAATCTTCCTTACGAAGATTGAAGACCCTTAAATTACATTCACTTGTAAGACGTAGAATGAGGGGAGACATGATCGAGGTATACAAGTGGAAAATGGGTATTAACAAAGGGGATATAAATAAGGTCTTGAGGGTATCTCTCCAAGAGAGAACCCGCAATAATGGATTCAAGTTAGATAAGTTTAGATTTAGAAAGGATATAGGAAAGTATTGGTTTGGAAATAGGGTAGTTGATGAGTGGAACAGTCTGCCTAGTAGGGTTATTGAAGCAAGGACCTTGGGTAGTTTTAAATTTAGGTTGGATAAATTCATGAGTGAAAGGGGTTGGATTTGAGTGGGAATTGAACATGAGTAAATAAAATTATCAAAGCTTATTTCTTGGGTAGCATTGAAAATTAGGTAGAACAAATATTCTGTTAGTGGGATGGAATGCGAAGGATCTGCCTAGTATGGGCCAACAGGCCTGCTGCAGTGTTTCTCCTTTCTTATGTTCTTATGTTCTTATGATACGTAGCCGATCCACAGACCAGGATACGTAGCCGATCCACAGACCAGGATACGTAGCCGATCCACAGACCAGGATACGTAGCCGATCCACAGACCAGGATACGTAGCCGATCCACAGACCAGGATACGTAGCCGATCCACAGACCAGGATACGTAGCCGATCCACAGACCAGGATACATAAGAACATAAGAATGGAGGAACACTGCAGAAGGCCTACTGGCCCATACAAGGCAAGTCCTTATCAAAACCACCACTACCTAAGAATTTACTCCCATACTCACGACACCAATCAAATCCAGCCCCTCCCACTCATATATTTGTCCAATCTCTTTTTAAAGCCACCCAAGGTCCTAGCCTCTATCACCCTACTCGGAAGATTGTTCCACGCATCTACAACTCTGTTCGAAAACCAGTGCTTGCGTATGTCCTTTCTAAATATAAATTTATCAAATTTAAATCCGTTATTTCTGGTTCTTACTTGGTTCGATATCCTCAGTATTTTATTAATATCTCCTTTGTTTATGCCCATCATCCACTTGTACACCTCGATGATATCTCCCCTCATTCTACGTCTCTCCAGAGAGTGGAGATTCAACGCTCTAAGTCTGTCTTCATACGGGAGATTCCTTATACAGTAAATCATTTTAGTCATTCTTCTTTGTATGTTCTCCAATGAATCTATATCCATCCTGTAGTAAGGAGACCAAAACTGAGCTGCATAATCCAAATGAGGTCTCACTAGCGATGTATATAGCTGTAAAATAACTTTTGGACTTCTGTTGCTTTTACTTCTTGAAATAAATCCTAGTAATCTGTTAGCCTTATTGCGCACACTTAGGCACTGTTGTCTTGGCTTTAGATTTTTGCTTACAATGACTCCCAAGTCTTTTTCACATTCTGTATGATCAAGCTCTACTTCACCTAGTTTATAAATTCGAGGGATATTTTCATTACCAAGGACTAGTACCTTACACTTGTCCACATTGAACTTCATCTGCCACTTTTCAGACCAAGACATTAATTTGTCCAAATCCTCCTGGAGTTCACTGGTATCCTCCTCAGAATGAATCATACGGCATATTTTTGTATCATCAGCAAATTTACTCATGTCACTTGCAATTCCTTCATCAAGGTCATTTATGTAAATTATGAACAACAATGGGCCTAAAACTGATCCTTGTGGAACGCCACTAGTGACTAATCCCCATTCAGATTTGACCCCATTAATGGAAACTCTCTGCTTTTTATTGGTAAGCCATGCCTCTATCCATGCTAGAACTTTACCTCCTATACCATGAGCTGCCACCTTTCTTAAGAGTCTCTTGTGAGGTACTCTATCGAAGGCCTTAATGAAATCCAAGTAAACTATATCATATTCTTTATCACTGTCTACTGCCTCAAATGTTTTATTGAAAAACGTCAGTAAATTTGTCAGGCAGGAACGACCTCTCGTGAACCCATGCTGAGATTCATTAATCAAATTATGTTCTTCAAGGTGACTTCTAATAATATCAGCTATAATTGACTCTAATAATTTGCCTACTATAGATGTGAGGCTTATTGGACGGTAATTTGATGGAATTGACTTATCCCCTTATTTGAATATAGGAACTACATTAGCTATCTTCCACATCTCTGGCACAATACCAGTTAGGATGGACGTATTAAACACATTCGTTAATGGCTGACTAAGTTCCATCTTGCATTCTTTAAGTACCCTGGAAAACAACTCGTCGGGTCCCGGGGACTTATTTTGCTTCAGTTTATCTATCTGTTTGATAACCATGTCCCTCGTGACAGTAATATTAGTTAACTTGAATTCTTCAGGAACTGAATAATTGTTTATTTCTGGAATCTCATTTACGTCTTCTTGTGTAAAGACTGACAAAAAATAGTCATTAAATAGAGAACACATTTCCAGTTCGTTATCCGTTAGCTGTCCATTCCCAATTTTCAGAGGTCCTACCTTTTCCCTCACCTTCGTCCTATACACTTGAAAGAACCCTTTTGGATTAGTCTTTGATTCATTAGCAACCTTAATCTCATAGTCACGTTTAGCCTTTCTAATCCCCTTTTTACTTCTCTTTTCAACTGAACATATTGGTCAATAAGGTTAACATCTCCTCTTTTGATGCGCCTATAAATTCCTCTTTTCTCCCCTAATAGATGTTTTAGCCTCCTGTTAATCCATTTGGGATCGTTATTATTTGACCTAAATTCTCTCTGGGGAATAAATATACTCTGTGCACGTTGTACATTATTAAGAAAAAATCATAAACGCAGATCCCATCGTAATCGTTAGCTAGATTACCCCAGTCGAGATTAGACAGGTGTTCTCTAAGTCCAATATAGTTGGCAGAACGAAAATCAGGAACTTTTACCGTATTATCCCTATTCTCGTACTCCCAGGTAATATTAAAAGTAATGGATTTGTGTTCACTTGCGCCAAGCTCTTCAGTGATCTCCAGATTATTTACCAGGGTTTCTTTATTTGACAAGACTAGGTCGAGCAAATTATTACCTCTGGTAGGCTCCGTCACACACTGCTTCAGAAAACAGTCCTGAACTACTTCCATAAAGTCACTGGACTCCAGATTACCGGTCAAAGAAGTCCAGTCAATTTGACTAAAGTTAAAATCCCCTACTATCACTACGTTATTGTGTCTAGAAGCCCTAACAATTTCGTCCCAAAGAAGTCTCCCTCTATCGTGATCCAAGCCTGGAGGTCGGTATATTACACCTAGAATCAGTTTTTCTTGACCTTCTATAAACTCTACCCAAACAGATTCTGTTAATGATCCATCTATTTTTATGCCTGTTTTTATGCAGCAATTTATATTTTCTCGTACATATAATGCAACTCCACCCCTTTTCCCATTATATCTATCTACATGGAACAACTTAAACCCCTGAATATGACACTCAGCAATCATATCCCGACTCTTTATATTATACCATGTTTCAGTTATTGCAATGACATCAAAGTTCCCAGCACATGCTACCAAACGTAATTCGTTAATTTTATTTCTGGCGCTTCGACAGTTAGTGTAAAATACATTGATATGTATCTTCTTGTGAACCTTTTTCATATTCAGCTTTTGTTTTACACAATTTCTGTTACTATCATTACACTGTGTTACTCATTACTGTTATTGTTAAGATTTTTGATATCAAAGCCTGAATCAATATTTTGACCCTCATTATTCACCATTCCTAAACCCATACCTCTAACTAATCCTAGTTTAAAGCCCTAACAACATCCTCAACTGAGCTAGAGAGAAATTCTACACCTGCCCTGGATAAGTGAACCCCATCCCTGGCATACATGTCATTTCGGCCATAGAAGTGGTCCCAGTTGTCAATGAATGGGACTGCATTATCCCTACAGTGTTTGTCCAGCCAGCAATTTATACCAATCGCTCTGGACAGCCATTCATACGTAGCCGATCTAGGTAACTTTATTGCAGAAAAGCTTCGGAAAAAAAAGGTACCAAGTTTTACCCATATATCTTCCCCATCATTCTTAAGCTACTGCATTCAATATAACATAATATCTAACTACAGAAACACAACACTCACCTACTGACCTAAACCCAGAACAAGCGAGGCCATCGCTATGAGAGACGATACACACACTACTCTCCTCCCTCACCTCTCTACTCCAACTGAACCTCATTGAACTTCATTTCTCATCCCCATCCCCTCCCGTCTACCCCTCTTGAGCATTCATCCATCTTCCATTAATCAACATAAGCTATTACGGTTTTGATGAATTAGAGATCAACATCCGTAAGATAAATTCATGTTCACGTCCTCATTTCTTTTGCGCTTCCCATTTTCTATTTTAACATGATCGGTAATAATGTTGTATTGAACGTAAATATACTGTGTTATGCTTTTAAATATATTGCAACTGTATTTTATAAGATTTCTACAACACAGTGCAACCAATGGACAGCCGGTCCACAGACCAGAATACGAAGGTAGTTCTTATAGACCAAGATACGAAGCCAGTCCATAGACTAGGATACATAAGAACATAAGTAAAAAGGAACACTGCAGGAGGCCTACTGACCCATGCGAGGCAAGTCCATCACTCCACGGCTTAGACTTGACTACCTGGAGTAAACTCTCTCCAGGTAAACTCCAGGTAGTCAGGTCACTTCCACTTAAAGAAGGTGCACGTCATAAGACTTAGTAGCACAAGAATAAGAATGGAGGAACACTGCAGAAGGCCTACTGGCCCATACAAGGCAGCTCCTTATCAAAACCACCACTACCTAAGAATTTACTCCCGTACTCACGACACTAATCAAACCCAGCCCCTCCCACTCATATATTTGTCCAATCTCTTTTTAAAGCCACCCAAGGTCCTAGCCTCTATCACCCTACTCGGAAGATTGTTCCACGCATCTACAACTCTGTTCGAAAACCAGTACTTGCCTATATCCTTTCTAAATCTAAATTTATCCAATTTAAATCCGTTATTTCTGGTTCTTACTTGGTTCGATATCCTCAGTATTTTATTAATATCTCCTTTGTTTATGCCCATCATCCACTTGTACACCTCGATGATATCTCCCCTCATTCTACGTCTCTCCAGAGAGTGGAGATTCAACGCTCTAAGTCTATCTTCATACGGGAGATTTCTTATACTGTAAATCATTTTAGTCATTCTTCTTTGTATGTTCTCCAATGAATCTATATCCATCCTGTAGTAAGGAGACAAAAACTGAGCTGCATAATCCAAATGAGGTCTCACTAGTGATGTATAGAGCTGTAAAATAACTTTTGGACTTCTGTTGCTTATACTTCTTGAAATAAATCCTAGTAATCTGTTAGCCTTATTGCGCACACTTAGGCACTGTTGTCTTGGCTTTAGATTTTTGCTTACAATGACTCCCAAGTCTTTTTCACATTCTGTATGATCAAGCTCTACTTCACCTAGTTTATAAATTCGAGGGATATTTTCATTACCAAGGACTAGTACCTTACACTTGTCCACATTGAACTTCATCTGCCACTTTTCAGACCAAGACATTAATTTGTCCAAATCCTCCTGGAGTTCACTGGTATCCTCCTCAGAATGAATCATACGGCATATTTTTGTATCATCAGCAAATTTACTCATGTCACTTGCAATTCCTTCATCAAGGTCATTTATGTAAATTATGAACAACAATGGGCCTAAAACTGATCCTTGTGGAACGCCACTAGTGACTAATCCCCATTCAGATTTGACCCCATTAATGGAAACTCTCTGCTTTTTATTGGTAAGCCATGCCTCTATCCATGCTAGAACTTTACCTCCTATACCATGAGCTGCCACCTTTCTTAAGAGTCTCTTGTGAGGTACTCTATCGAAGGCCTTACTGAAATCCAAGTAAACTATATCATATTCTTTATCACTGTCTACTGCCTCAAATGTTTTATTGAAAAACGTCAGTAAATTTGTCAGGCAGGAACGACCTCTCGTGAACCCATGCTGAGATTCATTAATCAAATTATGTTCTTCAAGGTGACTTCTAATAATATCAGCTATAATAGCACAAGCTAGTCAGGTCCAACTCACATCCACCCACACCCACTCATGTATTTATCTAACCTATTTTTAAAAATACACAGCGTCTTAGCTTCTATGACGGTACTCGGGAGTTTGTTCCACTCATCCACAACTCTATTACCAAACCGAATCAACTTTGTCATCCTCCTCTGTACGTTTTCCAGAGCATTTATATCCATTCTGTAATACGGTGACCAGAACTGTGCAGTATAATCTAAATGAGGCCTAAACAGGATACCTAGACCAGGATACGAAGCCGATCCACAGACCAGGATATGTAGCCGATCCACAGACCAGGATACGTGGCCGATCCACAGACCAGGATACGTAGCCGATCCACAGACCAGGATACGTAGCCGATCCACAGACCAGGATACGTAGCCGATCCACAGACCAGGATACGAAGCCGATCCACAGACCAGGATACGAAGCCGATCTACAGACCAGGATACGTAGCGTGTCCACAGACCAGGATACGTAGCCGATCCACAGACCAGGATACGTAGCCGATCCACAGACCAGGATACGAAGCCTATCCACAGACCAGGATACGTGGCCGATCCACAGACCAGGATACGTAGCCGATCCACAGACCAGGATATGTAGCCGATCCACAGACCAGGATACGAAACCGATCCACAGACCAGGATACGTAGCCGATCCACAGACCAGGATACGTAGCCGATCCACAGACCAGGATACGAAGCCGATCTACAGACCAGGATACGTAGCGTGTCCACAGACCAGGATACGTAGCCGATCCACAGACCAGGATACGTAGCCGATCCACAGACCAGGATACGAAGCCGATCTACAGACCAGGATACGTAGCGTGTCCACAGACCAGGATACGTAGCCGATCCACAGACCAGGATATGTAGCCGATCCACAGACCAGGATACGAAGCCCATCCACAGACCAGGATACGTAGCCGATCCACAGACCAGGATACGTAGCCGATCCACAGACCAGGATACGAAGCCGATCTACAGACCAGGATACAAAGCCGATCCACAGACCAGAATACGTAGCCGATCCACAGACCAGGATACGTAGCCGATCCACAGACCAGGATACGAAGCCGATCTACAGACCAGGATACGAAGCCGATCCACAGACCAGGATACGAAACCGATCCACAGACCAGGATACGTAGCCGATCCACAGACCAGGATACGTAGCCGATCCACAGACCAGGATACGAAGCCGATCTACAGACCAGGATACGTAGCGTGTCCACAGACCAGGATACGTAGCCGATCCACAGACCAGGATACGTAGCCGATCCACAGACCAGGATACGAAGCCGATCTACAGACCAGGATACGTAGCGTGTCCACAGACCAGGATACGTAGCCGATCCACAGACCAGGATATGTAGCCGATCCACAGACCAGGATACGAAGCCCATCCACAGACCAGGATACGTAGCCGATCCACAGACCAGGATACGTAGCCGATCCACAGACCAGGATACGAAGCCGATCTACAGACCAGGATACAAAGCCGATCCACAGACCAGAATACGTAGCCGATCCACAGACCAGGATACGTAGCCGATCCACAGACCAGGATACGAAGCCGATCTACAGACCAGGATACGAAGCCGATCCACAGACCAGGATACGTAGCCGATCCACAGACCAGGATACGTAGCCGATCTACAGACCAGGATACGTAGCGTGTCCACAGACCAGGATACGTAGCCGATCCACAGACCAGGTGATTAAGCCACCACGTTGAAAGGACGATGAGCCAGTGACTGACGGCACCAGCTGAAACACCTGCGTCCGGAGTCACATGAAACAGGTGCGAAGGTTACAAGGCATATGTTATACATTTCATTTAAATGACAATTTCTTGTTTTGAGACTGTGGCATCGAGCCCATTGACACACACACACACAACAAAAAAAAAATATTGTTGGGAGTCTTCAGTTTTTGGATCAAAATCTCTTCATTGGCTTTAACACATGATTTTGGAAGACTCTTCATAAGAAGAAAAAGAAAAAGACTAAACAAGTA